>WBZZ01006269.1:0-22263 GCA_019918135.1 Paulinella micropora
AGGAATCCGAAGAAAGGGAACGGAGTATGTATATATGTATGTAGGTATGTATGCATGTATGTGTGTGTGTGTGTGTGTAATGTAATGTAATGTAATGTAATGTAATGCACGTAAAGTAAATGGTAATGAAAATGTAAATGTAAATGTAAATGTAAATGTAAATGTAAATGTGGGTATGTATGTATGTATGTATGTATGTATGTATGTATGTATGAATGCATGTATGTATGTATGTATGTATGCATTTCTATATATGTAACATTGTATGTATCCATGTATGTATGTACATGTATGTACCACTGGTGCCTCGGCCTCGTCGACCATGTCGTTGTCCGCCATTGCAGGGGCCTAGAAGTAGTAGACGCAAGGAAATGGAACAATTATTGATTGATGGATTGATGGATTGACAAGGAGACAGGCAGCTATATCATTGTAATCATTTAATTACATTTCATATTTTATATGTAAGTATTACCTCGGGACGTTCGGCAAGGGACGACGAACTCGAGGGCGACTTTAAAAACAACGGCAAATAGGTATTTCTTCTCCCTGATCTATCTATCTATCTATAGAAGGAAGAATTAGGTTAGGCTTGAAGGGCCCTGACACGACATTTCTTTCTTAGTTGTGACGAGGAACTAAAAGATGTGTGAAGAGGAACTAAAAAAAGCGTCTTTGTGTTCATTTGCGCCGAACCACCTCGAGAGCCACCTCGAGGTGGCTCTCGAGGTGGTTCGCAGCGCAAAATGAACACAAAGTTGTGACGAGGAACTAAAAAGAAGCGCCTAAGAACGAAATTGGTGTACGTACCATCATTGTTCCACTTTGGTGAATTCGAACAAGCTGGGAAATGAGAGGCAAAGAGAGTTACCTGTGGAAGGTTCTTTGTCCATCCCTTCCACAAAACTTCGGACTTTGGCTGTAAAAAAAAAAAAAAAAAATTGTGGCAATTGCCCAAACCAAAAGTGGTCCGATGTCAAATGCCTGAATTGGATCTGAGGAGGGCCCCGAATGAAACATAGATACAAAGTCAGACGGGCAGCGGGCAAACTTGTGCAGATGATGTTTTTCTGGCTTTCAATGCTGTTCCTGCTTTCTTTTGTTGTTTCTTTCTGTTCTTTACTTTGGATTTTTATTATTTCTTTTCTTTCGTTCTTTTTTCTCTCTCCCCTTCCGACCCCCTTATCCCCTCCCTCCCCTCCTCCTACCTATCGATCTACCTATCTATCTATCTATCTATCTATCTATCAGTACTTCTATCTATCTATCTATCTATCTACCAAGCAATTAATCCAAGAACCCCAGTCTCTCTCTTACTACTCTCTATCTCTCTCCCCTATGTATGTAATGTATGCATGCCATGTATGTATGTAATGTATGCCTCATTCTAATGTATGTACGTCAAGGTCCCCTAAATGGGGTCGTAGTGAACAAACCCAACATCTTCTCTCTTCCCTCCCAATCCCCTCCCATCCCTCCCTCCCTCCCTCTCTCTCTCTCTTACTACTCTCTCTCTCTCTCTCTCTATATATATATATATATATATATATATATGTATGTATGTAATGTATGCATGCCATGTGTGTATGTAAGCAACCAATAATAAGAGCACAAATACAAAAAAAAAAAAAAAAAAAAAAAAAAAAAAAAAAAAAAAAAAAACATACAAAAACCCATAAAAATAATACAAAAAAATACAGAAAACAAAAAAACAAATCAATAAAGAAATAATCAAGCAACAAATATCAAAAATATAAAGAAAAAAAGACATAAAAAACAAAAAGAAAGATAAGCAAAAAAAACAAACATAAATAAACTAAAAAAAAAAACAGAAAGAAAAAAATGGAACATCAAGAAATTTCTTTTTTGTTTTTGCGTTTTATTTGGTGGTTGTTGTCCATATCGTTTTTTAATTGTTATTTATTTAACAAAAACAACCATAACAAACAAACAAACAAACAAACAAAAAAACAAAAAAACAAAAAACAAAAAAAAACAAAAAACAAAAAACAATATCAAAAAAAACAAAAACAAATGTATGCTATTTATTATATCTAAACCCAATATGTAATAAAACACCACAAACAGATACATATAAAAACAAAAACAAACAAAACAACACAACAAAAATAATAAAAGGAAAACACAAGAAAAAGAACAAAGAACAAGAAATCTCCCAACAACAACAACAACAACAACAACACACTATGTATGTATGTATGTATGTATGTATGTATGTATGTATGTATTAGTACCATGTATGTATGTATGTATGTATGTATGTATGTACGTATACATGTATGTATGTATGTATGTATGTATGTATGGTATGTATGTATGTATGTATGTAGTGGTAGTAATAGTAGTAGTAGTAGTAGTAGTAGTAGTAGTAGTAGTAGTAGTAGTCGTAGTCGTTGTTGCTGTTATGATGATGATGATGATGATGATGATGATGATGATTCGATGATGATGATGATGAGGATCATCATCATCATCATCATCATCATGACCATGACTTCAATGACATTACTGATCATTGAACCATTGTCTTAGGTATGTATTTGTGTGTATGTTTGTGTGTAGGGCACCTGATGCGCACGGTCGGTGCCGGGCTAGGGTTAGGGAACGTGCGGAATCCATGGTCACGCCCTGCGGCACCCGCCGGGACTGTGAGGAGCCTTCAGGCGCCGGCCTATCATGCCCTGCGCCAACTGCAGCTGCCGCAAACGCGGGGGGGGCTCCACGCCCCTCACGCCCTAACCCTAACTTCAATGGCAGTCCTGGCTCCCTTCGTACGCATGGTCATATGCAGCGGCAGTTGCAGGCACGTCCTATCGCGTCGACACCTCGCCTGTCACGATTGGCAAGCACAAGACCTCCTGCCCCAGCACATGCGGTCGAGACAGCCGTCTGCGCTCTTGCTTCGCCCCCGGTTACGCCCTCCTCACAGCCGCCCGAGACAGCCGTCAGCGCTCTTGCTTCGCCCCCGGTTACTGTTACGCCCTCCTCACAGCCGCCCGTTCCCCGGCGGGCGGGGCGTCCGCGCGCCGACGTAAGTGAGGTCAGCGACAAGACGCGTAAGCGAATCGAAGCGACTCGCAAGTGGCGCCGTTTACAAGAGGTGGGCCTGGGTCTGCTGTCGCTGGGCATCAGTGACTTGCAACTCAAAGAGTATCTGCGGTCCAGCCAAGGGCTCAGTCGATATCCAGAAACGTGTGCCGCCATGGTTCAGTCCTCGTCCGCATCTGGCGTTGTTGAGGCAACACGCCTCCTGCTAAAGCAACTACCTTCTCAATCCACCTTTCGCCAGGCCATCCTTGGCGTCATGAAGGTCAACATGGACTGGAAAGAAATGGAAACGGCATTTTCGGCCGAGGAAGCCTCTCGTCAACACGTAAATGCTGGCGCACGGACTGTGAGGTCGATGCTGGATGGGACGCTTCCGGCAGAACAGCGCCCTGAGCTCTTCACGGCCGGCCGTCCACGAGGCGTGTTACGAGACCACTATTGTGAGCTTGAAAAGACTGTGCTTAGAGAGTCTATTCTGAAGGGACTGTCCCATAAGTCCGGCACGCTTACCAACCTGTGGTACGGCACCCATGAATCTTTTTGGGAGTTCGCACAGGGCGATGCAAGCAAAGACGCGTTTTCAGCCCTAGTCAGCAGGTGCGGGGGGGAAGCAGACTTTCGGGAGCAATTCAAGAGTTCGAAGAAGATGCTGAGCAACCTTGATGCATACCTCTGTGTAAATGATCCTTCAAAACCATGCGTACTGCTTCCTAGTAGTACGGAGTCATCGTTATCGTCATCATCATCATCATCATCATCATCATCGTCATCATCATCATCATCGTCGCCTGCGCCATCTTCACCGTCATCATCATCGTCATCATCATCATCATCATCACCATCGTCATCATCATCGTCATCATCATCGTCATCATCATCGCCATCATCATCATCATCATCATCGTCATCATCATCATCATCATCATCGTCATCATCATCATCATCTGCGTCATCGTCTTCGTCATCGTCATCGTCATCGTCATCATCATCATCATCATCATCATCATCATCATCGTCGTCATCATCATCATCGTCATCGTCATCATCGTCATCGTCATCGTCATCGTCATCGTCATCGTTATCGTCATCATCATCATCATCATCATCGTCATCATCATCATCATCATCATCGTCATCGTCATCATCGTCATCGTCATCATCGTCATCGTCATCGTCATCGTCATCGTCATCGTCATCATCATCATCATCATCATCATCGTCATCGTCTGGATCGCCCGAACCAGAGACTTCTCACGAGCTGGCATCATCGTGGGGCTGTGGCAAGACCTGCGGGTCCAATATCTGTCAGCAGTGTGTTTATTTGAATTTTCTTTGTCCGTCTGCCTTTTAATCTCGTTTGTGCAATGCTATTATAGGCACGCGTTCAAGGCGCGAACACGGGAGGCGCTCCAAAAAATTCTACATGCGCACCCCGTATTACTTTCAGGTATATGGACTCGATGCATACATTCCGGCATACATACATGCATGCATACATGCATACATACATACATATATACATATATACATACAGGCTCGCAACCAAATCGAGTCCATGCGAGTGGTGCAACATGGAAGGGTTCTGGAAGAAGAGGCTAGACAGGGTTATGGATCAACAAGTCAACGAGCCGGATCAATGTAACCAGCTGGAGATCGCGGACCTCAGGAGAAAGCTGGAAAACGTGGCAATACACCAACGGCAATTGGGTCACGTTAGTGCTAGCGCGTGGGAGTGATAGTGTGTGTCTTGAGGGGGGGATTGATACACACTGGACCTACATTTGCACAGCTGTTCAAAGACCCTTCGTCAAGGCCTTGATCAGGAACTTGCAGCCTGGCAGAAAGGACTGTGTCGTGTATCAGGTACATACATATTTATTTACATATCTACCTATCTACCTATCTACCTATCGACCTATCTATCTATCTATCTATCTATCTATCTATCTATATAGTTGATCTCATCACTTACTCCACGAAATGAACCAAGGCCACTTGAGGTGTTACTGACCCTCCCTTGGGCTTGGTTTTTTGAAATGGGTGCCATCTGTCGACAGACAGAGAATTAGGGGATGGTGTGGGTGTGCTGGGCCCTGGCCCCGCCTGGTACTAGGCAGCTTTGGTATCGCCTGTATCAGTCCCTTCCGTGCAAACATCACGGCTTAGCTGGGCATCGGGTTAATACTTTACTTACAGACTTCCTTGGTTGACGAAATCAGAAGCTCCTTTTTTCTGACAATAGTCGATATCTCATCAGTTGATCTCATCACTTACTCCACGAAGTGAACCAAGGCCACTTGAGGTGTCACTGACCCTCCCTTGGGCTTGGTTTTTTGAAATGGGTGCCATCTGTCGACAGACAGAGAATTAGGGGATGGTGTGGGTGTGCTGGGGTGGTGGGGTGCCTTATGTGTGCCTAGCCATACGCCTATAAGTCACATGCCGAAATAGCGACGGGAAGCACAATCCTGTTCCCTCAGGGTGCCCTTTCTCGCTTGTTGAGCCCGGAATAAAACCCACAGTGCTCTGTCGGTTTATGCAAGACTGTCGATGTCACAGTCTCGAAACTCCATCTGCTTACTGGGCCCTCTGTAATGGAGGTGGGAGCTCGTTCTGCAAGGGGCGCTTATGGAACGAGCCCTGGCCCCGCCTGGTACTAGGGAGCTTTGGTATCGCCTGTATCAGTCCCTTCCGTGCAAACATCACGGCTTAGCTGGGCATCGGGTTAATACTTTACCCACAGACTTCCTTGGTTGACGAAATCAGAAGCTCCTTTTTTCTGACAATAGTCGATATCTCATCTGTAGGGGAAGGGGGGGGGGGGGGGGGGGGGGGGGGGGAGGGGATCGGATAGATAGATAGATAGATAGATAAAGATAGATAGATAAAAAAAAAAAATAGATAGATAATAGATAGATAGATAGATAGATAGATAGATAGATAGATAGATAGATAGATAGATAGATAGATAGATAGATAGATAGATAGATAGATAGATAGATAGATAGATAGATAGATAGATAGATAGATAGATAGATAGATAGATAGATAGATAGATAGATAGATAGATAGATAGATAGATAGATAGATAGATAGATAGATATAGATAGATAGATAGATAGATAGATAGATAGATAGATAGATAAGATAGATAGATAGATAAGATAGATAGATAGATAGATAGATAGATAGATAGATAGATAGATAGATAGATAGATAGATAGATAGATAGATAGATAGATAGATAGATAGATAGATAGATAGATAGATAGATAGATAGATAGATAGATAGATAGATAGATAGATAGATAGATAGATAGATAGATAGATGGATGGATGGATGGATGGATGGATGGATGGATAGATAGATAGATAGATAGATAGATAGATAGATAGATAGATAGATAGATAGATAGATAGATAGATAGATAGATAGATAGATAGATAGATAGATAGATGAGGAGTGCTGAGAGCTCCTGTCAGTTCTCATATATTAAACACATTATACACATAGCTATCTATTTATTTATCATTGATATGCATTCATTTTGCATTGGCGTATTGTTTCTGTTCAACAGGATTATATAGGTATTTCGGGTGAGAGAACGGGCGATTCCATTCACGACCTCGTTTTCTCCATCGCGTGGAGAGACGACATGGGACTGCTACGCTACACCTACGTGCACAACTGGATTCGCACGCCGCACAACAACTACTCTACTCGCATGGTCTGGAAGCGTCACCTGGATCGTTCATTCCATCCTGGTAGGCATCCCTTTCCATTTTGCATGTTCTCTGCTCTGCTCTGACCGTATCTTACCTTACCTTACCTTAGTAATTACGTCACCCTGGTAACCTAAGTAATCTTACGTTATCATCTTTTTTCTTTTTTTCTTTTCAACTTTTTTTCTTTTTTTCTTTTTTTTTTTTTCTTCCTCTTTTTCTTTACAGTTCCTGGCCAAGAGGGAGGGCCTGGAGCCTTTAAAGGATTCGACACCATCTACCGCACTGGTGACGGAGGCAGCGACTTCCAGAACTTCAATTTCATCCACTTCCAGTCCTACGTCAACAAGGTAGGTATATATCTATATATGTATGTATGCATGCATGCCATGAACGCCATGCGTGCATCCGTGCCATGCAATGCATGCGATGCTAATCCGATGCGGTACATGCGTACATACGTATGTTTGTATGTTTTAAAATACGCTTTTATATTATAATATGTATTGCTGATGACAGAATAGAGCCTGCCGTATGTATGTATTTATAATAACTATTATGTACTGATATGTATTGATTTATTCCAGGAGTACGGTATTCACTTCGAGTCGCACCTTCTTTGTGCATCCCATGCGTACAACCCCTGCGACGGAAGTAAGCGACGCTACGTGAAGGTACATTATAGCTAGGTTACGTGTCAGTATTACTATGTATGTATGTATGTATGTATTTATGCAAGTATGTATGTATTTATGTATTTATCATTGTATGTATGTATGCATGTAATACAATGTATGTAGGTATACGTATATACGTATGTATGTATGTATATTATAAATGTCTGTACGTATGTTTGTAGCACTTCCGGACTGATCAGTTAGTGAGGGGCACTTCGTTCGAGCTCGTTCAGGACTGGCTTTGGAGCGCCGAGCGCGCTGCATTCGACAACGAGCTTCTCTTCGCGTTCGAGGACGGCGAGTACACCGCCTTTGTCAAGGAATGCACCACCTGTATACGGATTCAAGATTATTGTGCAAATTTGGGGAGTGGAGGGGAAGGCAGAGTTACCAGAGTTGTGGCAATTTAGGCTAAGAAAAAGGCCTGCAAGGGTCGTTTTTTTCTGGGGCTCTGGCGCCGCCCAAAAAAAAAGAAGCAACGGGCTGGGAAAGGGTCGCTCATTTTACTAACAACAAAAAAAAAAGCCCGGCTCGTTCTGTCCAGAATTCCGCACGCCGGCCTAGTCTTTTGGTCACAAGAGCTAACCGCTGCCGTGACTGCACTTGAACACCAGGAAGCTGGGTTCGAAACTAAACTCCAAACCCGGCGGCACGTCGTCGGCCGGCTCCACTACGCGGTCCACCATTTCCAGCACGGCCAACCGACCGTGCGCGCCGCTGGGGGGCCAGCGGGCGCGGGTGTGTGCGCTCCAGTCCGCGACCGCCTGGGCATCGAGCTTAGTTACGCTCATGATATTTAGGCCCCTGCTAGTCAACGCCTCGTACCGCTGTTCTCGCGCCTCGCCGGACACTAGCAGATAAAAGCGTTTTTTTTCGTGTTGCCTGCCGTACGACACCAGGGGCCCAAGCTCCGTTCGTAGCGCTGCCACCGCGGGGTCCGCCGGGCCGGATTTCCCGGCTAGGGTCTGCAGGGTTGACAGAAACTGCAGCGTACGCTCGGCGCCGTAGTAGCTCAGGTCGTCGACCACACGCACAATGGCGGTAGTGGCCTGCGGCTGGATCTGCCACAGGTTAGTGCAGCCCGAGGCCTGGCGCAGCTGCGCCAGCAGCCGGCGGGCCAGCTCGCGGGTCTGCTCGGGCTCTGCTGTCCCTGGCGGTCCCGCGCCCGAATGTAGCAGGGCCCACAGCCGCTCGAGGGTGAGGTTGTGCCCGAGGTACCGACAACACAGAGTGCAGTCGCAGTCCGAGACGATCGGTTCCGAGACCAGAGCGCACAACCGGACCCCGCTCCGCGCGCCAAACATGGCGGTGGCGCTCTCGGCGAGCAGCGCACGGCTTCTCCTGGAGATAACTCTGTGGCACAGCTCGTCGTAGAAGGCCTGGCGTTCCCACAGGCCCAGGTTTAGCCCGACGGCGGCACAGCCGAACCCGCGGCGGGTCCCGAACGACAGCACCGACAGGCCCTCTCCGTGTGGCCTGGACTCGAAGCCGCGCTGGGTAAACAACAGGACGCGGCGCCGGTTGTTGTCCTCCGCGCGGTCCGTCGTACTCCGCCTGAACACGCGGCAGCGGAGGCAACGGCACTCCGTGCCGGGTAGTTGAGAAAAACAGGGGGCCCTGCGTTCCAGGGCACAGATCAGGCACGCGCAATTGTGGCGTCCGTTGCAGCTCTCCGACAGAAACGCTAGCAGGCCGTAGCTGCCCTGCGCTTGCAAGTGACCGCGCCCCAGCAGGCGCAGGACACCGCCGGCCTCCACTACGTTGTACCACAGGGTCGAACACGCGGCGTCGGACAGCAGGGTTGGGCAGGCCATTTGCTACCAGTGTGCTAGAATTAAAAGAAGGCAAAAAAAAAGTAAGGATTTGGGGTTGTGCGCGCTGACAGTCAAATGTGGGGGGCCGGAACCAAAGAGGGAGAGGTCTGGTTTAAAAAAAGGGCCAGGCGCAATAGAGGAGGGGGGGTGGGGACAGTCGTGGCCCCCCCCCCACACTGCTACTATTCTTTACCCCCGCCCCCCCCCCCCCTCCGCTCCCAGGCCGGGCCGTGCGGCATTTTCTGCCGGAGGCTCTAGTCCGCCACCTGCTGGTGGTTGGAGGAAAAAGCTGGCAGGCAACAGAGAATTTGTGTTTAGGTTTATTTTTTTTTCTTGTGTCCGTCGCCAAGGGTTTATTAAAAAGAACGAGCAATCCGGCAGCCATAACCAAACGAAAGAAAGAATGGCGGGGGTTTTTTTCGCTTTCCTTAACACACCTGCTAGGGAAAATAAACCGTGACCTCGGGCCGCACGGCCCTGAAGTGGTCAGCGCCAGCCCTGGTGATCGCGGAGCAATGTAGAATACCCAGCTTCCGTAAATTACGCAACTGCCAAAGGTGCGTAAAGACGTCGTCTGTGAGCAACGAACAACCAGACAAGTCTAGGTCTTGCAGGTCTGCCAGGGCTAACAAGCGTTGGGTTCCGGTGGTCGTTAGCAGGTTACAGCCCCCTAGCACTAGCCGCCGCAGCTGCCCTAAACGTGCCAGATTCGCGAGGCCCTCGTCGGTGAGGGCCCGGCAGCCGGCCAGGTCCAGTTGTTGCAGACTGTCGGGCAAACGTGCGAGGTCACCGTCTTGGAGCCACGGGTTGCTTGTCATAGTCAGGCAGCGCAGGTTTAGCTCCGTCAGCGGCCACAGCGCAGCGCCGGTGAGCCTGCTGGAAAGGAAACGTAGCGTCTGGAGTTGGTGCAAGTTTGCTAGAAACGAGAGGTCTGTCAGTTCGGCCACACTGCCGAGGTCAAGCTGTTGCAGATTGCGCAGGCCCGACAGATGTCGCAGCCCCGCCTCGGAAAGAGTGGTCTGGGAAGAGAACAAGCTCAGCGCGCGCAGCTCGTGCAAATGAGCCAGGCTTGCCAGCGAAGCATCCGTGATATCATTACAAGCCGAGAGATCTAAAAAACGCAGTCTCGTTAGGCCCCGCAGCCAGCCGAGGTCGTCGGAGCCGTACGCTCTGAGATCGAGCTGCCGCAGCTGGACGCTGCTGGCCAGCACGGTGCGCAGTGTGGGGCTTAGGCTTGGCTTGAAGCAGAGAATCAACGTGTGCGGCGACTTCTGGGCCAGGTAAGTAGCTAGCGCGTTGTCACAGTCGTTAGGACAGTCGTTCAACCAACGGTCGCAGGGCTCCATTTGGGGGGACACGTCAAGGGCAGCTGGTCTGTTCTTCCGCGGCCTGCACGGCGGGAAGGAGGCGCCGAGGCTCCGCAGCCCAGTGATCCGCCCGGCCTGTTGCAGGTCTCGCCCGGAAAGGCGCTGGTTCCTGTGACATATTAGTAGCGTCTGCACGCAGGTCTTGCCCTCGATGATACGTTGCAAGATCTCGGCAGTTTCTTCCTCGTTACTCTCAACAATGACGCAAACGATTTCTTTCCATTCCCGCCAACACCTTTGCGGGATAGGAGGGGACCACGGTTTGATCCACAGTTTCGGAAACGTCGTGGGGTATAAGGCCGGCGTGTTAGCTTCCCGGCACAGCAGCGCCCAAGTCGAATACAACCACTGGGGGTCATCGGCTACAAGGCTAAAAACCAGTTGCAAGACGTCCGAGGGCAGGCTAAACAGTCCGGACGGTTCGGGGCGCAGGAAAGAGTGGTCTAGGTGCCGGCGCTTGTGCGGGGGGCCTTGGGACATAAACTCTTCTTTCTTTGTCTTTTTAAAGCTTGACCTAGCCAGCTGCTATTTCTTTCTCTTTTTTTGGGGGGGGGGGGAGAAAGGGCAAGAAAAGAAACGGTGTCCGCCGAGAAGATTTATTGTTTTTAAACAAAAAGGAAGCTTGTTTGCTGGAGCTGACAATAGAGGGGGGGGGGGAGAGAAAGGGGCGCGCGCAAAACAAGAAGTACGCAATAAATCTTTTGTTGTTTACTAAAAGCTCCCCTGCCGGTCTCATATTTAGCAATACAAAACCGGCAGAGGAGCCCCGCTAACAAAAGCAGAAATGCTAGATCAGGGCAGAAGCCTGCCGAGCCTGCTGAGTCTACCAGTTGAGTTGTGGGGGGAGATCCGTGGCTTCCTGGATTGGGACGGCCTGCATAGCCTGTCGGGCGCCAGTCGCTGCTTGTCAGGCCTAGTACGAAACGCGGGTTTCTGGGCTGGCTGTGAGCTCCCGGAGCTAGATTCCGGCGAGTTAACGCACCGGCGCGCGTTGACCGCTTGGGGTACGACTTGGGGTAAGGCTCGTATAGTAATAAACCAGTTACGCGTACGTGTGGCAGAGCCCTGGCCTAACATCCAAGACCTCCGCGGTGCCCGTGTCCGCAGGTTGTCTTTCTCTAGTACCAGCAGCCCAGCCACGAACGAGGTGTTGGGGCAACTGTCAAATGTACTAACGGGGCTCAAGCAGCTAGACCTCTCGCAATGTCGGGGCCTCACAGAAGCAGGGCTAGAGCACGTGCAGAAGCTCACAGAGCTCCAAGAGCTCAATCTTTCCAATTGCTCCCAGATCCTGGACGCGGGTTTGGCGCACTTGTCAGGCCTACGCTGCCTCCAAAAACTCAACCTTGGTGGTTGCCACCAGATCACCGATGCTGGGCTGGGGCACTTAGCGGTGCTTCGCGGGCTTCAGACCCTCGTCCTCTATGATTGTCGGCAAATCACGAACGCGGGGCTAGCGAACTTGTCGGGGCTTTACTATCTGAACCTCTCCAACTGCATCCAGATCACGGACGCGGGTCTGGCCCATTTGTCAACTATGCAAGATCTCCAAAGTCTGAGCCTCGCAGGCTGCACTAAGCTGACGGACGCGGGGCTGGCGTACTTGTCGTGCCTCGTAGAACTGCAGTACCTGTACCTCGGAAACTGCCAACAAATTACCGACCCGGGCTGGCGCACTTGTCGGTGCTAGGAGGGCTCCAGAGCCTGAACCTGTACGCTTGCAGCAAAATCACCGATGCCGGGCTAGCACACCTGTCAGGACTTCGCGGTCTCCAGAGCCTAAATCTCTATGACTGCCAACAAATCACGAACGCGGGGTTGGCGCACTTGTCAGCCCTGCGAGATCTCCAACAACTAACCCTCGCGGGCTGCGCCCAGCTCACGGACGCGGGGCTGGTGCACTTGCGGGGACTGGAGCTGCTCCAGGTGCTAGACCTCTCCCATTGCACGAACATAGTTGGGACGGGGGCACGCCGGCTTGTAAGCAGACTTCCGGCTCTGCGCGAACTAGATGTCAGAGATTGCGGACTCGCGCCGCGATTCAATTTGTTATCAAGGAGTGTTAATAGTAATTTTATTGTTTTGCTTTAAACAAAACAGCGGGGCTGGCCAGCCCAATTGTCTCTTGTTTAGTTGCGTTTGAACCAAGCCTCATGCGCCGCTTGGAAGCATACGACGGCCTTTTGTACCCGGTCCATGTTCCGACCATACTGTTCTTGCAAGCTCGCCCTAGCTGTGCCAGACACTGGCCGCGGGTGAGCCCTGGGTTGGTGTCCGAAGATTTGGGATTTTTTTTTGCCAGCCCCATGAGATCGTCAGAGCGGGCGAACCTACCACAAAACTTAGCACCGGCACGGCAGGCTATTGGTAGTGCACGGCAGCACGCCGAAGCGGCAGCAAACCCTGGCCGCGAGCTTGGGCCCCAGCCTGCGGCCGCCCTTTTTGGTGCGCAGGTCCGAGAGTTCACGCAGCGCTTGGCGCGGCCCCCGCGCCTCGGCGTCCCGGACCAGGCTAGCCACCGTGGGAAAGCGCGCGGCAATGGCCCTGGCCACCGCGGGGCTCACCCCCCGCACGGCCGCGTAGACCCCCAGCCGCTCGGTGTCGGCCCCCCGCCGGACCGCGTTGGCGCGTTCCTGCACCACCGCATCCTGCAGCGACGCACCCGTGTCCGAGTTGGCCCAGACCCGGAACAAGTTCAGCAGCAGCAGCGCCGAATGGAACGCGTGGGCCGTGGTCAGCCACAACAGGCCGTACCTCATGGTCGTGCTGCTCTCGGCGGCCCGCAGCAGCGTGAGGAGGCCGGGCTCCAATGTCCCGTTGCGCGGCAGGCTGCCACGCACGGGCGCTAGCAGCTCGCAGGACGAGTCTGGCAGCAGCCACGCGGGGCTCTCGAGGATGTAGCCGGCCACACCCTTCTGCGCGCCGGCCCACTCGGCCAGCGCCAGCCGCTGTGTTTGGAAACGGCCCGACCTGATGGACTGCACGCAGTCGTCGGCGCGCTTGCGCTCGAACACCCGCTCGACGCGGGTACCCCGCCTGAACGCAATGTCGCCCACCTGCAGCGTTTCGACCCTGACGAACGGCAGCTGCCCCAGGCACTGCACCAGCCATCTCTCCCGGTTGTCGAGCACAATCGTGGCGGCGATGGTTGCAGGCGCCGCGAACCACGAGCGTTCGCTGCGCTTCAGTTCCTGGTCGCTCAGCCTCGCCAGCTCCGCCGAGATCTCTGCCTTGTACTGTGCGTCGGCGCCGGCCAACAGGCAGTCGGGTGCGGCCCAGGCAATCGTCACAAAGCGCTGCCAGAAATCTCGCAGTTCGTTAATGTTGGGGTAGTCCGACCGCTTCGCGCCCCGGGCGGCGGCCCACGTTTGCCAGCCCGCGCCGGTACCACAGGCCTGCTCGGTGATCCAGACAGCACGGCCCCACCAATTTGCGTCCATGAAGTTCTTTTTTTTTTCTCTTGGCACCGTACGAGCTCCTTGTTTTTTTCTCTCTCCAAAAAAAGAACAACAGAGGGAGATAAAAAAGGGAAGGGAAAGAAGAAAAAAATACAAGAAACCTATAAAAAAAAAGGAGAAACAAAAAAGTAGGGGGGAAAAGGGGCGGGGTGGGAAAAGATATTTAATGTTTCTTCTTCGGCCTTCCCTCCCGCGCTCAGAAATAGTGACCGGAGAGAGAAGGCCGGAGAAAAAGAAAAACAGCCGGCGCACCAGAGGAGCGGAACCCAAATGCGCGGGATCACGTCGGGATTCCCCCTCTTCTTGCTGTTTTTCCCTGGTTCGTTCTTGCGCACACTTCTGTCCAGCCGTTCAATGAGGCTGGTGTACCTGGGGCGGCACGCCACGTCGCCCTTCATGCTAGCCTTCGAGAGAAACCAGGGCCGGCTCTTGTTGGTGGCCTTCGTGTACGTGACCTTGCTCAAGGGCAAGGCCAAGAGGTTGCGCCTGGAAGACAGGAAGCTGCGGCTCTACCCCGCGCCAACCGTGGCCGGCCCCAAGCGCCCCAAGTTGTCCGTGGGCAAGATTATCGGCCGCGCGGACAGCCTGCGACAACTACGCAGGGAATGGGACGGGCTGCACTACACGGTTCTAGGGGTACCCCCCGGCGGCCTGGACAGCTGCGGCGAAGAAGAGACCTTTTATCGCAAGTGGAGGAAATGCATGCTGGGCTTTTGCAAGCAGGCGGCGCCAATAGAGACAGTGATCGACTACACGACCGCACATTGGAACCTGCGGCCGCCACTCCTGACGGTGGACAATTGTGAATGGTTCCCCTGCCGTCCGCCACCGTCTGACAGTACCTGGCTCAGGCTGTGGCTAGGCCAGGACTCGACAGAAACCCCCCCCGCCGGTGGGCTGTCCACTAGCTTAAACCAAGCGTCCGAGGCTATCAACCAGTGCGTCAACAGCATTAACGCATTTCTCTCGTCCGGGTTCGGTTGCTAGCCGGCGGAAAATGCGAGTCAACTTTCCTGTTTTTAAAAAAAAAATCAAACACTTTTTTCCTGCGATCTGTTATTGGTACAAATGCAAGACCAAGGAGCCGTTCGAGTTGTGGTCGGACATGACAGACGTTATTCTACTCCAGCGAATGTCTTTGTTGGTCCACAGAGGGTGCTTCTTGCTTGGCTTGCAGCTGAGGTCCTCGGTGCTGGCCATGTCACTTTGTGGCTGGCTGACGGCGGGTCGTCGGCGGAACAAGAACAGTAGCAGAACAGCCATTAGGGTCGCGATGGCCCGCCACGCCGTGGCAGCCCAGCTCGCCACGATCAGGTCGGGAGCCCAGGCAGGGATTGTTAGCATCAAAGTTGGCGCGGGCTGGAAGTAGTGGGTGTGCTGGCACGGTTACCGCGAGAAGAAAGAATGCTTAGAATTTGCCTTTTGTAAACAAAGTCCTGACCAACGTTTAGCACCGAAAGAGGAAAGAAAAAGACGGCCAGGCAAATTTTGGTGGGGAGGAGAACCAAAAAAAGACAGAAAGCGGCGCGGAATTTAAAAGGGGGCGGGGAAAGAAAAAAGGCTTGGCTAGGCTTCGCTGTTTACCTGCGCGTTTTTTTGCTAGGGGGGAGCAGAAAAGAAAGCAAGCCACAGCCAAAAAAAAAACGGGGGAGCACCGCGGGTTTTGGCGCTTAACAATAGGGGCTGGAAAAGAAAGGCAGAAAAGAGGGCAGACAGTTTTTTTTGTGGCAGCTACCAGCGCCTAAAAACAGGCAGCACGTCGCTTATTCTCAAATGTATTTATAAATTTGGTACAGATCGAATGGTGAAAGAAGAAGAGGAAGCACCCGTAACCTGGACTGTCCGCCTGCTGTGTTCGGCGGAGCTCTGGATCTACGTTACGTGCGTGGCTTTTACGAGCGCGCGCATCGCCTGCCAGCAGTGCTTGCTGTCTATCGTGTGCTACTCGCTCTCTACCGCGCTGGTAGGGTTCAGGCGGACCATCCTCTGGTTTGTGTACAACGTGCGCAAGAGGGAAAGCCACCACGACGGACAGGCCCAAGCCCTCCGACAATGCAGCCAATTGCTGCGCGTGGTCATCCTCCTGCAGCTGCTGTGGTCGCGTTTTCAGCTGCACCTGCTGGTGCTAGCCCTAAGAGAAGCCAAAGGCTCTGTTGCGCTCTTCGCCTTGCGCTTGACCAGGGGTATCTTGTCCACTGGGATCGTCGCCAGCGTCACCAAGAGGAGCGGCGGCTTCACGCTCCTGAATACCTGCAGGTGCCTGCTGACGGCACTAGTAGTAGGACTGAACATAGCCGAGATGTGCTTGGGCCACCGACCGCGGCGAATTGCGCTGGGCTTGCTAGAGATCTCCGTTACCTTGTTATTTCTGGTCTGCGCGCTGCAGACGGCCGAGTACTGGAACGTGCTGACAATGGCCTGTACAATGATCGACCTGTACTATGCGGTCGGTTTGGTCTATTAAACGGCGGCCGAGGTAGGGACGGAAATGGAGGGGGGGAGAAAGGAGAACGTTGGGAGGTTTGGAGATGTTTTCTGGCAGAGGGGGGGGGGGGGGGAAGGAGAGGGGATTTTTGGTATGGACTTATAGGGCCCGTAAACAGAAAGCAGTAAATCTAAACTAAGAAAACAAAAAAGAGACTCCCGCCTGACGAAGAGGGGAGGAGCAATTCGTTTTTTCTTGCAGCTTCTGACTATTACCAAATGTCCGACGTCCGCGGCTGCCGGACGGTGGAAGAATTGTACAGACTAGTGCAGCTCTATGCCACGAGCCATAAGCAGTTGTTACAAGCAGCAGATAGCATAATGACGAGAGACCGAAGGAAAAGAGGCTCTCGCTCATCTACTGCCAAAAAAAACCACCAAAGAAAAAAGGAAAAGCTCTGGCCACCCCAGACCCCGCGTCCATAACTGCCGGAGGGTCGCAGAATTGTACCGCCTAATCCAACTGCATGCCGTTGGCCATGAACAGTTGTTGCAAGCAGCAAATAACATCATCGACAAAGACGACAGCCAACGCAAGGACAAAACCGGGCAGCTGTACGAAAAAGGATTGGTAGTGTGGAATATTGAGAACATTGTCACCCAGAGAAATTTCACACCCGTACTACAATCCATATTTAACCAACTGAGTGAAACGAAGTTGAACTCTTTGATGTTTTACGTGGTTCTTTTGTCTACACAGCGCCTTGATCTCAAATTAAAACCGGAGCGATTGAGGCAAGCAAAAAGAATATGTGACATCCAGTACGGGCGCAAGCTTGTTGTACTCATTTTGAACCAAGGGGTCCAGGAGGAAAAGCTTGACTTGAATCCATGGATGCAAGAATTTGCCGACGTGCATTTTCAGACTTTTCTGTATACACACCATGAAAAAGGAGTAGTCCTGACCAAAGACAAGAAATGCGGGGGTTTCAACCAACGTGCCCTAGACCAACTACGCGCATTTGCCTAATAAAAAATTCTTTTTCGGGTGACATGATCTTTTTTTCTCTGCCCGGTGGTTGGGCCTTGACTGTTTCTTTCTTTTTTTTGGGGGGGAGGGTTTTTTAAAAAAGAAACAGCGGGTAGGAAGGGGGAAAGTAAAAAAAAAAAGGAACCACTTGTAGGGATTTATAGCAGTCTCAAAGAGGGCGTGGTAGAAAAAAAAGGGAAGAAATAGCCTAAACCCAAAGTTGTCGCGGACAAAAAGCAAATGGGGGGAAAGGGTGGGGAAAGGGAAGGACGGGGGGGGGGGGGGGGGGCGGGGAAAGGGCGCCAGGTCTCGAGGGGTGGAAGTGCTCTCACACAGAAAGGGGGGGGGGCCAGTGGAGGGTGCCGGCTTTTTTTTTGCTAGCCCCAAAAAAAACGAAGGGCCTGTTTTGCGCCACTCTTGGACAGTACCAAAAGAGCCAACCAAAAACCAAATGGGGCTCTACGGCGGCTGGAAAACGCTCGAGGAAATCAGCCCCGAGGCCTTGTCCGCGGGCGTCGTCACCAGTTTGCCCGCGGGCGCCTGTGTAGTGGTGCAGGACACGCTCGTGAGGCTGCAGAAGGCGTGCGTGCGCGCCAAGAAGCTGCGCGCGGCCGGCGGTGGAGACGGTGTCTGGCACCGGCTGGCGCTGAACCTGGTGCTAGAGCCGCTGCGTACCTTGCAGGGTAATGCAATCGTGCTGGTCGCCGACAAGCCGGCGCTCGTCACGCCGCTCAAGCAAGCGACGCAGCAGAAACGCCGCGCGAAATTGCCACAGAGCCAGCTGCCTGCCGGAGCGGTGTCGATCGCGGCCCACGACGGACTGCTGGACGCCGGCAGCCGACCGATCCCGAATGCCTTCGTGGAGGACCTGATCGGCAGCCGCGAGCACCGGCCGCTGCTGCTGCGCTATGTGCAACAGATTCTGCTCAACAACGCGCCGGCGATTGTGGCGGCGCTCAAGGGGCGCCAGACCGCGGGGTCGCGCCTGGTGCTGGACCTGGGCTTCGGGGTGCACAGCCTCGCGCCCGACGACGGCGGCGACTGGGCCTGGCGCGCGGGGCCCGAGGAGCCCGTGGCCGAGGGCGAGGCCGACCTCGGCGTCTTCCGCTGGATCCAGCGCTGGCACAGCAAATGCAGCGGCTGGCATTACGTAGCAGACACCGTGGACACGGACTTTCTAGTGCTGGGCCTCATGGTCGCGGACGCGCAGCGAGATTTGCGCTTGTACCTCAACTTCCAGCAAAAATTCCTGTTGCACATAAATCCCGTTTTGGAGGCGGTTGGCAAGAACCCCGGCGGATTACCCGCTTTCTTGCGCGCTCTTTGTTTGCACGGCACCGACTTTTTGGACAAGTCCGCGGTTTGTCCGTCCGTACACTGTCGCTCGCTGTTGGCGGTACAAGAAGACCGCGCGCGCGGTGATTCGCTGTCTTTAACCACACACAAATTTGTGCATGATGTTTGTGCGGCCTACGTGCACAAGAGCAGAAAGTCAGTGCCCGCGGAATCTAAGCTGAGCACCGAGTGGTTGCACGAGCAAACCAGGTATCTCAACAAACGGCTGCCCGCGCTAGCCACGCTGAAGCAATCAGCTGCAAAATATAACTTGCAAATCCAATACTGGTCCAGTTTGCTGGAGCCAGAATCGCCGGCGACAGTCCACAAGAAACGACGGCTGCACTGACTATCAAAGAAGAAGGGGATGTATCCGCACAAATTGAGCGTCTGACATTTTGTCGCGATTGCGCAAAACGCAAAAAATGAAAAGCTTCGCGCGCATTCCGCGAAATGACAGTCTATCATTTTCGTTGCGATTTGGTTTCCGGACAGATTACAAGACCGTCAGAACAAATTTATGATTAAAAAGAAAACACCACACAGTCGCTCTTTCCGAACTTTTAAAGTCGTCGGAATCACCACGGCATTAGGCTGAGCGCGAGTGTGTCCAAAAAAAGGGGGTGACTTGCCGTCTTTCTTGTGTTGGACGCACACGCGCACATCACAGTAGTCCCGACGCTGCTCTCACCTCAGCAAAACGGACAGACAGAGGCGCGCAGGCCCCCTACCGAGGGGCCGTGCCGATTCTGCGCTGGGCAGTGCCGCTAACACACAGAAAAAGTGTATATGTTGTTTGGGGGGGGGGGGGGGGGGGGGGGGGTCGACGCCTCTCTCGGTGTTTTTTTTTGAAAAAAAAAGTTGGTGGGGCGGCCGGGAAATTCGGGGATGCGGAATTTTGCGGGGGGAAAAGGGGGATAGGAAAGCTTGCGACACACCTCTTGCCTTTTCCCCAACGGGTGACGCGCTCCTTTTTGCACAATGCAGCACTGTCTTCTTTCCTCCCCCCCCCTTTTTCGACCGAAACGGTAGCAAAGGAGAGAGAGAGGAGACAGTGAAGCATTGTGCAAAAAAGGAGCGTGTCACCCATTGGGGAGAAGACCAGTGGAAGTAAAGGAAATGCAACGCGTCCCGAATAAACTAGGAACAGTGTTTGGCACAGTAGCTACAGCAGAACCCGCCCCACACTCATCGAGCTTGGAGGACAGCCTGTTATACCAAGACTACCGTTTGCAACTGTCACCCAGAAACTACACGCACTAAAAAACCTTGATCCAGCAGCAATCAAGACAGCGTCAACCTACGAGTTCCAGGGCCGTCCTCGCAGCACTAAAGCCCCTAACTTTTTGTCGCCCTCTGACGGATCTTCCAGCAAGGCGTTCCTCAAATTGAATCACCTCTCCTGCCAAGAACTTGCCGCCATTGGAACTGGAAGGCAGTACTTTACACAGCCGCCAGGATGTTAAACCGCATTTCTTGACTCGCCAACGTTGGAACAAGAAGGTGTGACATCTGCCAAGCAGACGGATCTTGTCTGCGAACTAGTGCAACCCTAGCGTGACGGGAACTCCGGAAAAAAAATAATAGCAGGCTAGTTTCCCAGGACCCGCGCGCAGAGCTATGGACTGTGCGGGCCACTGACTCTTGAAAAGACTTCGCACCAGATTTGTCGAAACTTACGGTCTACATTTTTTGTCGTAAAGTCCGCCGGGTTCTAGATAATGAAAAAAAAAGTTTGGGACATTTCGGCACTATTAATTTTGTCATAGCCAAAAATCCGGGAGCCTGAATCGGGGCGGGGAAAATTTTGCTGGTTGTTGTAATTTTTCCCCGCCCCGATTCGTCTCCCGAGTTTTTGGCAGTCTTTGCGAGTGCCGAAATGATTGAAAAAAAATTTTCGACTGTCCGCAAAAACCCGACAGAGATCGTTTCGCACAGATCTCCGAGATTTGTGGCTGAAAAAGGATTTTGCACGAATTTATCGAAGTTTGCGACCGGAAATTCCGCGCGAAATCAGTCGGGATTCTCGGCCGAAAAAAGTTTGTGGAGAAGTTCACCGGGTTGTAAATATTGACAAAAAAAAGTTTTGGGACATTTTGGCTGAAAGTGCATAGTAAAATTGTAGGGAAACGAATCGGGGCGGGGAAAATTACAAACAAAATTTTCCCCTCCCCGATTCGTTTCCCGATTTTTTGGCTGTGCAGTCTTTTCAAGTGCCGAAATGATTGAAAAAAAATTTCGACTGTCCGCAAAATCCGACAAAGATCGTTTCGCACAAATCTCCGAGATTTGCGGACGCAGAAAGATTTCGCACAATCTACCGAAGTTCGCGAATGAAAAGATTTCGTACAAATCTGCCGATGTTTGCAACCTACAGATAATTGGCGAGAAATTCGCCGGGTTCTAAATAACGAAAAAAATCTGGGACCTTTCGGCAATTGAAAAAACCACCTAGCAAAAAAATCGGGAAACGTGAGCGGGCGGGAGAAAAGTCAGTAAATTTTTCCCCTCCCCGATTCGTTTCCCGATTTTTTGGCTGTGCAGTCTTTCCAAGTGCCGAAATGATCGAAAAAATTTTTTCGACTGTCCGCAAAATCCGACAAAGATCGTTTCGCGCAAAGTTTGTTGAAATTTGCGGCTGATTCCGCAACAGAATTGCCGATGACTAAAAGATATTTCGCATAAATTTGCCGATGTTTGCAACCTACAGATATTTCGTCGCCAAATTCACCGGGTTCTAAATATCGAAGAAACAAAGGTTTGGGACATTTTGGCTGAAAGTGCATAGTAAAATTGTAGGGAAACGAATCGGGGCGGGGAAAATTACAACAAAATTTTCCCCGCCCGCTCACGTTTCCCGAATTTTTTGCTAGGTGGTTTTTGCAAGTGCCGAAATGATCGGAAAAAAAAATCGACTGTCCGCAAAATCCGACAAAAATCGTTTCGCGCAAACTTTGTTGGCATTTGCGGTTGAAAACGTTACCTGAAATTCGTCGAGTTTTGCGGCCTTTCCCCCCCTCTGTACAGGGGGGGGGGGGAGGGCCGTGCGGCAACATGGGAGGAATGCCGCCAGGGGGGGGGCGAGCCAAGAAAGCCTTCTCTCTGCACCTCGGGGTCCAATCGCCCCTCTTTTTTTCTTTGTCCACACTGTCCTGAGGGTTTTTTTTTTGCTATTCGAGCCCCAACCCCCCCCCCCCCCCGGCCTCTGGTTAGGATGGCATCTCCAGCAGGACCCTCGTTGCTGGACGGCCTACAATTCACGTCGTAGAAGCTGGCGGGCCTCCGGCAGACCCGCGCTAACAAGCGATTTCTCTTGCTGCAAGAGAACGGCGGGCGCCGCCGCACTCTGCGTCTCTGGCAAGGGAA
>WBZZ01006270.1:0-27500 GCA_019918135.1 Paulinella micropora
CTGATACAGGAAGGACAATTAGAGAAATTGATTGGAGATAATAAATTCATTGAAAAGCAAATAGAGTCTCTCGAGGAAAAAAAAGAAAAAAATAATCAAGAGATAAAAGTGTTGAAGAAACACATTAAAAAATTAAAACAAGCAAGAGCAGATGTTGTTGTTTCAAAGCAAGCAACAAAACAATCTTCATTCTTGATACAAGAAATGACAAAATACAATAGTTGGATAAACAAAGGACTAAACATAAAGGCAGGAATAACAACCGCAAATGATATAACTGATGTTTTGATGTTGATTTCTAAACGAAAGAAATTGGATGAAGCAATCTTATTCGTAAAACAAAAACAAAAGCAACAACTACAACTACAACTACAACAACATCAACATCAACAACTACAAATACAACAACAACAACCTATGTCCACGGAATGACCCCTTGGCAGGTAGGGTCTAAAACTAGCCTGTCCCTGATACTGTGTTTTCAAACACTAAATAACAATAATATTCAAAAAATGGGGTAAAAGCCCCTCTAATATCAAAATAAATTTTATCTTTTATGTTTTGATTTCCATTTTAGGTGTTTTTATTTTCGCTTTTAGGTTTGGTGTTTCAGGTAATTCCTTTCCTTTTTCTTTCCTTCTTCCTTTTTGATTTCTATTTGATTTCTTAATTATTTCTTGTTTGTTTAAAAATGGTGATTTGGGTCTTTTAGGACACTTTTCATAGAGGGCATTTTCTTGAAAATGACCCTATGAAAAGTGTAATCATCTTCTGGCTTCTTCCGTTATTTCTTCTCTTGCCTGATTGTGATGAAAAAATAGACAGTTTTGCCAACTTTAGCAATACTTGAATGTGAGTGCTCTACATTTTCTTATTGGTCTTTCTCTGCATTTTCCACCCTTTTGAGATGATGCCATAACATATATGTGATTTGACTGCTATCACTTTATGTATGTATGTATGTATGTATGTATGTATGTATTGTAATGTATGTACGTATGTATGTATGTATGTATGTATGTATGTATGTATGTAATGTAATGTATGTATGTATGTATGTATGTATGTTCAGGCTGCTTTGCGTCCTTTGGATTTTCCCTCATGGGACGAAGCTGTTTCTTCTTCTTCTTATTATTATTATTATTATTATTATTATTATTATTATTATTATTATTATTATTATTATTATTATTATTATTATTATTATTATCATTGGACACCGTGATAGCCCAGTGGTCAAGTTCTACCATCTGGGCCCTGTTGCCAGTTCGATTCCCGTCGGTGCCACCAGTATTTTCATTGAACATACCGGTCCGTCTGGAAGTGTTGGAACTGCCCTTGCGGGGGTGTCATTAGAGCCTATCGTCAATTCTTCGTACTCCCCTCACGGGTGAGACGATGGAGGCGCATGTGCAGATTTGCATCAGCCATTGACAGAGAAGCACTATTATTATCATTATTGTTATTATTATTATTATTATTATTATTATTATTATTATTAAATAATAATAATAATAATAATAATATATTCATCATCATCATCATCTTCATCTTCATCTTCATCATCATCATCATCATCTTCACCATTGTAGGCATCACGCCCCGGATAGCCGATAAAAAGTACCCTTTTCCTGGTGACAGGTGCACCAGCCTGTTTTTCAGTATTATTTGTCCGGATTGGACCTGATGCTATTTTATTCCTGGTCTGTTGCATTTTTCCTTTTCGGCTTCACTGAGCTAATACAACGAGACATCATTCTCATTCTTGAGGACTGTGTTTGGTTGTATTACCGACTTTTTATTGAGCTATCATTGGGTGCATTACATTTGGAGTCCACATCACTAGGGTGATTTCTTTCTTCGTTGCCACACATGCATCCAGAACGAATTTTGCTGACCTGTCTCACACGGGGACGTCAGACAAAAAAAAAAACAAATACTCCAACACATAATCCTCATAGTTCTTTTACAAAACAAATAATTTGATTGGTCTCAAGTAGGTGTCTCGTACCCTCTAGCCCAATCCATATCTGTGTGCTCACAAGGAGACATCAGATACAGACTCTCTGTCGTTCTTGCTGTTCTCACACAAGACCCAAGAAGAAGGAAATGGACAGAAGAGTGAAGAAACACACACAAAACACAAACAATCATAGGGACAGGAGCACAACACTCTACCCTTCTAGTTTGTGCATTTATCTGCATTATCTCACACATACGTTAAAGTATTTTTGCAAATCTCTGATCGTTCTCAAAAGTAGGTCTGAGAACCTATCCGACCGACTGTCGACTTCTCAAGGAGAGCTTCTCTAGCTTCTCTATTACTATCTGTGTGTAGGTTCTGGTGCCTCATACTAGATACAATATAGAAAAGAAGGAGGAGAAAGCAATTTGAGGAAGGACGACAAGAAATCTGAGAAAATCTGAGGGACTACTTCTCTCAAACAAAAACAAACGTACAAACACTGATATATAGAGGAAAGAGTATCGCACTCGACCATCTCTCTAAGTTTCTCTCTTCACTAGTTAATCGACTGAAGGAGGAACAGAACTCTAACGAACGAAAACATAACATAGGAGCTGACACTGTCCTCCTGTTGTTTACTAATACGACACTATGTCAAAAGAGACTAGTGAGGTGAGTGAATATCTAGAACAAGAAGAAAAAATGCAAGAAGAAGGAGGAGGAGGATTGAATGACGGAGGATACGAAGAAGAGGAAACAGGAGGAGGAGGAGAGGAAGAAGACAAAGAAGGAGAAGGAGGAGGAATGGAACAAACAGAGAGCACTGGGGTACACAATATACCACCTGCCTCTACAGGAGGAGGAGGACGACAAACGATAAACTTGATTGAAGAGGGAGAGGTCTCAGAGGAGGATCAACGGTGGGTGAACGACCACTACGACCTCCCTAAAACCGCCTTTGATATTGTGATGGAGGCAAACAAAGACACATATGTCTGAATCCCTCAGGATATGAGACGAGTGGGGAGTCGCACCAAAAGAGATGTCTATATCCCACTCCTACTATGGCCGCAAGTCAATCATTCTCTAACTTTTGTCGGCATTGCACTCAGTGCACCCGAGCAAACTTACGCAACTCATACCGCAATGCCCAACGTTTAGCGTAGTGAAGTCCAAGAACTTCCTCGAGACACAAGTGTTCGACACTACAGTTGGAAGCGTTGCTCCGGCAGCAGTTTCAAGAAGTTATGAGTGCATGCTCGAACTTGGACACAGTCACGGAGGCACACATGGCACAGGCAGGCGGGGTACCTGTTGGCGCGCAAGCCACGTACACAAGCCGAGTTGCTGGATGGAAGAGACAGAGAGAGCCAGACCTCAAGATCGCATGCTGGAGGTAGTTCGCGGGCCTGCCGTGTAAGGCAGAGATGGAGCGCAGAGACTGCTCTTTCAATCATGACAGGCAGAACCCAACAGCAAGGGCTGACTTTCTCAAAAAGGCGGGCGGTACTGAACCGGGCCTTTACCGACTGCTTCAAAATGCCACTCATACAGAAGGCTGGTATGCTAATCAGTGTGATGACGGCGAGCTAAGAGAGGCGATTATTGCATATGAAGAGGTTGGACAAGAAGCAGGAGGAGAGGGAGAGAAAAAAGAACAAACAAGCCCCTCAAAGGGAACGAGGAGGAGGAGGAGGAGGAGGACGAGGAGGAGGAGCGTGGAGAGTAGCATCGAGGTGGCAGGGAACCCCTCAGAGAGGAAGAGGAGGAGGTCGGGGATATAATCCTCATGGAGGAAGAGCTCTTCGAGCTCCAGCCCCCCACCTAGAGGACTAGGAGGCTCATGGGCAAGTTCCAACCCAAACTTCGGTCGAGGTCAGGCCTATAAACTGCCTCGGACACCGATCCGTCATCCTACCCAGACGAAACTGAAGGTAATCGATTCGAGGTGGTGGAATGACTGGAGGAAGAAGAAGAGAGGAAGGAGAAAACTGTAAAGTTTAACCCTAAAGTTACAGTGTTTTCTACTGATGTTGTGCAGACTGGGCCAACACTTCCTCTCTGTGAGAGCAAAGACGTGGGTATACAGATGCTACAGCCCCAAGGTAGCTTCATACCCGTTCACACGTCACGATTACCAATGATAACTGATGCAAATAGGAAGGCGAAACTAGCGATGGAGGCGAGGAAGCAAATGGCGGGCGCATTGCCTTGGCCAAGCAAGCAATCACGAACTGACTCAATATCAACGATCGCGGCGGGCGGCGAGAAAAAAGACAATAAGTGCACTCAAGTGCCACAAGTCAATATCACTGACATAGTAAACGCACCGATACCGCTGAATAATAAAAACGTTAGTGAGTGGAAACAAGAGGAGAAAAAGGAGGAGATTAAAGACTTGGAGACAAGACTCCAAAATTTGGAACGCAAAGTTCTTGTTCTCGCAGCAAATATACACAGGCCCGATGCTTTGTGTTATACAGAACTTTATTGTGAAACTTTGAAAACCGTATTAAAAGTTGGTAATGATACGATGGCGAATATTAATATTGTCGGCCGGAAGGTTTTTAATCGATACCGGGACTGGGTGGACGGAAATATGAAAAATTCGACGGGCACTCTGAAGGGAGTAAGTAGTCGGACAAATATCACTGGCATCATCACACTGACCTTTAAATTAAAATCCGCACGAGTATACCGCATGGACCATTATGTCGTCCCCGGTTACCACGGGTCAATATTACTGTCGTATGACCAATTGGCTACGATGGGGGCTGTGATTGATTGCGCCGCACGGCGAGTGATATATGGAGTAAAAAGAGGAGAGGAGAGTGATATTGATCCCTTCAACGCTACTGACTCTTATGAAGCTTATGAGCTGAGTCTAGCGACGGATCACAAAAAGATGGCCATCGTACATGAGGCACTTGAGGTGTACGCTCACCCCCATGTCATAAGACCGGACGAGCTGTCCTGACCGACAATTGGGAATCCCAAGTGTGCACTGTGACAGTTCCGACATGCCATTGGGACAAAAAGTTTATTGATGACTTAATTGAGAAGCGAAAGGAGGAGATAATATGTGTCATACAAAGAAGCCCGTCGTTGGCGAGATTCGCGGAAGGAGTAGGAGCAGATGTCCACATTACTAATGGATACTGTTTCCATGCGAAAGTAGGAGAAGAAAAAAGTGAGGCGTTTGTACCAAGGAGAACGGGGCGAATCCCGGACACTCCACCAGAAACTATTAAAAGTTTATTACTGATTTCTGGGGTGACGAGCCCACGTGGCCGCGTTCACTAACTGAAGTGAAGAAATGCTTACGGACTTTATTTGAAAATAATAAGCCGTATACTATTATCCTGCCGTATAATAAGAAGGCGATATGGCCGCAGGAAATATTAAGGGACCGGCTTATTGATCATCCTATACCGGTACCCTCTCGCAAGCAACAGCTAGTGGTGGCTTGTCGTTTGGGAGCTCGTGAGCAGAGCAGTGCATACAAGCGGAAGCTCAGAGACCTCGACAAGTTGAAGTTGATACCGCAAGCATTCACATGCTTTGATGGTTTCTACACCCGTAAGGCTCCTTTGCAATACGCGAGACTTATTGACATGCTGGTGGAGCTCGGTAAAGATGATGAGCCGGACACGGTCACGTATGAAAAGACGGGCCTAGATGATGTCTCGGAAGAAGACTTAGGCTTGGAGGAGGACAGAGAACCCCTCAAGCAACATAAGCAGATGTCTGATGAAGATTTTCAAGCGGCGGCGTGGAAAATATTGGAAGAAGGAGTAGGCACGGAGAAGGAGAAGGAGCTTTTAAAAGCCAAATTGGAGGCGAACAAAGAAATTTTTGACCCTCCATATGCAGGTGGTGTCAAGCCTGAGGACTTCACAGCGGTTATTTACAAAATACCGGGTGCGGAGCCGTCGCCGGCACCACGAAGGGCGAACTTGAGTATACATGAGGCGAAAATAGCGGAGGAGCTAGCAAGACAGCTGCTCAATGAGGATCTTATTGAGAGATCAACATCTCCAATAGTCTCACAGCCGAGAATAGTGCCGAAGCCAGGAGGAGAATGGCGCCTGACAGTTAACTATGCTCGTGTTAACAAGGTGCTGGAGGAAGAGAGAAATCCTCTCCCGACATTAGAAGAAGGAAGAAGAGTACTGCGGAATGCAAAATTCTATTCGGTCTTTGACCTTAAGAACGGCTTCTGGCAGATACCACTGGAGGAAAAGTCCAGATGGCTGACGGCGTTTGTGGTGGATATGGAGATATACCAATGGAAAGTGCTTCCGATGGGTCTCAAGCAAGCCCCAGGACTCTTTCAGAAGGCGATGCAGAAGATGCTAAGCAGTCAGTACGATGATCTGACAGACGGAGGATTTATGAGAAGGAGGGGACAGAAAGCGGGAGAATATGCATTTTGCTATATCGATGACATTATCGTACACTCTAACACAATGTAGGAGCATATCGATCATCTGTCCGATATATTCAGGCGCATCGGAGCTTTTGGCCTGAAGTGCAATCTAAAGAAGTGTCAACTTGCCAAGACGAGTGCGACATACTTAGGGTACGAGATCTCTCATAACCGAGTCTCGATATCCAAAGAGAAGAGGGAGGAAATTATGAATCGACCGATACCGAAGAACCGCACTGAATTGCACTCATTCCTTGCGATGGCGCAATACTGTAGCCAGTCTATACCCGATTGGGGTGCAACACGGGCTAAGTTGGAGAAAATGATAGATTTTGGAGACTTTGAGAAGTGGGGCGAAGAGGCTTTGCAAGCGTTTCATGCGCTCAAAGACCTCATTTACAAAGACCCGAAAGACGGAGGACTGGTGTTAACGATGCCCGACTTTACGAAACAATTCGTAGTCGATACAGACGCATCTAAGTTTGCGATTGGGGCTGTATTACAACAAGAGGATGAGGAGAAGAAATTACGCCCAATCATGTTTATTAGTAGGAAGTTGTGTGCGGCGGAGAGAAACTATTGCACAAGGCAAAGAGAGGCGTTGGCGGTAGTATGGGCCCTCAAGAGGCTCAGAGAGTATTTGTGGGGAGGACCTCAATTTACTTTCAGAACTGATCCATCATAACCTGTTATGGTTGATGAATCATGAACAGACGGGACGGCTGGCGCGGTGGCAAACGTTCTTGTCTTGTTTCGATTTCACAATGGTCCATCTACCGGGAAAGCGAAATGTGGTCGCTGATAGCCTCTCTAGGCTAGAGTTTGACTCAGAAGTATCGGCGTTGGTGTCCACGGTGGAGATGGAAGACTTGTCCACTGACAAGGTGTATGAGGTCAGCCACATTGAGACGATGGGGATGGCGAGTTGAGTCCGATATGACCGCACGGGTCTACGGTACAGTCCACAAGGCCCGGATCACGGGATATGTTGTGAGCTACATACCCAGGAGGACGCTGAGTGGTCGTATGAGGTATATGAGAATGCGAAGGCGAACATAAGAGAGGAAGAGGAGACGCAGGAAGTTTATGCGAAGCCTCCTCAAGAGCGGAGAAGTGACCTAGACGATGACCCGGAGAGGATCGGGGTAGGGCTAGAAGATGGTACTATCCATATAGCCTCGCCTAGCGCATGGAGGCAACAACAGGCTCAAGATCCGGAGTTTAAGGAACTCATACAGTTGTATCAGAGCCCGGATGAGCTAAAGATGACGAAAGCGATCAAATATCAGATGAAGGAGATGGGATGGAGAGATGGTCTACTGTGGTACAAGGGCCTTCACGGTCGCTATGCGTCACGGCCGGACAAATGGACCCTTTGGGTACCGGAGAGTCTGAGACGATTTATATTTGTGTCGCAGCCCACAATTGCCCACTTTTGGCGCATCCGGGTCGACAACGAACTCACATGTTCGTAGCGAGGCGATTCTGGTGGAAGAAGATGAAGGAGGAGATAGATCAGGCGGTGGATGCGTGCATCCCGTGCAAGATAAACAAAACACCACTGAAGGCAAATTTTGGCCTGATCGGCGAATTTCCTCTTCATGCGGGGATGTTTGAGTTTATACACATTGATCATGTGGGACCTTTCCCAGAATCGAAGGAAGGTTACAAATACCTCCTTACGGCTATTGACAGAGCCACCAATTATGTGTGGATCATCCCTGTCAAAGACGTTACCAGCAAGACGACGGCCGAGGCGCTGATCGATAGGATCATCTCACAGATCGAAGTACCAAGAAAGATATGTTCTGATCGAGGCTCGGACTTCAATAACGAGGTCATCGACAAACTATCTAAGTACTACGGGATGAAATGGCAATACGTTACTGCCTATAACCCGCGAGCAAATGGGAAAATCGAGCGGGGACACAGACCCCTCAAAGCATCGCTAAAGATGTATTGCACGAAGAAGGAGAATCAAAGAGCATGGGTCGAGGCAGCACCATCATTTGCGTTTGCAATGAACTGTCTACCCTCTACGGCGTTAGGAGGCTCGAAGAGCTCAATCTCGCCATATCAGTTAGTATATGGGCGTGAGCCTGATATCCCAACTTCGCTCCTTCACCCAAAAGACACTTGGGCGGATGCGGACGAGTTGTTTGGGATGAGACTTAGAGTGAAGATGGAGGCGGAGCAAATAGTCAGAGTGCATAGAGAGGCGGAGCGCCGAAAGACTGATGCTGAAGGGGTGCGACAAGCGCACTTGGATCAGATCAAATTCCAGGTCGGGGATATTGTACTATTGTACCATCCTCAGGTCCCGAAGGGAGTCAGCTCTAAGCTGTTCATTCATTGGAAAGGACCTTATCAAATCATGGAACAGACGGGACCTCTGAACTACAAGATCAGGGGTAGAGGGAGGGTGCAAATGTACGAAGGCTGATTAAGTATGATCCCTTCTTACTGGAAGATGAATCCGTTGAGGAGGCGTTAAAACGGATGAAAGATGATTTCAAAGAGGTGCCGCCCATCCACAAGGAGGCTGGCATAGATCAAGAGGATGCTTATCGGGCACCGATAGCATGAGAAGGAGGAGAGTGAAGTTGACAATAACGAGAAGACTGACCGCATAAGCGCGGTGGGAACTCAGTCTAAGTCTCCACGGGAGCACAGCGGAAAGAAGGAGAAGATCACAGAGGCGCAGCTAAGGAGAGCGCGAAATGATCTTATCAACGACCAACCGAGGAAGGCGATGAGGTCGATGAGATCAAAGGATGTCCACCAGGAGGATGAGGAGATTGACACTGACCCAAATGAGGGCAACGTCGAGATTGTCCATGAGCGATGGAAGGAAGGTGACGCAATAGCAACCATCGCATGGGTGAAAGACGCTTTTTATCTTATGAGACCAGCAGAACAACATGTTGCTGATGACACTCTCTCAGACTTATACTTAATGCGGGTCGTGGCAGTTCCACGAAAAATGCGTGTCACACGGACACTCAACATATCATCAGCCGCAAAAATAGTACAACCGATATTCCAGTTCTGGAGAACTATGGACCCGGTCGAGGATCCAAAGGCAAGACATTATCTGCCAGTATATAAAGACGCAAAAAGTCTCGAGACATGGGATGATACAATTACTCCCAGAGACAAGGATTACACTGCGTGGACCATTCAGACACTGCCAAGAGGAGTGCTTGACGTCCCTTTTGACTTATCGCTGGGCGGAATCCCTAACAAGATCTGGGACATTCTCGAACAGTCGAAGTTCGATTTAACTTTTGTTGGTTGCCCTCCACCAGGCAAAGAAATCCGAGCCAGAAGACGAAGGCAGTAACAAAGAAACTATTTTTCTTTATGCGTCTCAAATAAACTGATTGATTGCCCACGGCGTATCATGATTTGATCATGCATCATCAGTTATTATTATGAATATTAAAATGACTCAGTGATATAACTTGGCATTCGATCGCAACATACGAGTGCGAAAGGTCGATCGACAATGATACTACACCGTAGACGGGGATCGCTAGTGTATTGAGCGATGGTGTTCCCGGGTATGACCCTCTTACAAGTCCTGGGATGATGTTCTCGAAAAATGAAAAGTTCTCTGAACTTCCATTAAATTATTTTTTACGATACATAATATACTGTCGTACCTGTGCACGGTCAGTCTCTACTTGTGTCGGTATATCGCAGGGTTGGGTACATACACCCCGACTTCGGATATAGTTATTAGGACTGGCACCCTAGTACTATATTATAGGATATCCGCTTTAGACAAGGGTATGTCATTAAAAAGACCATGTATTTACCGTCGGATCTTCGTGTGGAGAATAGTGTATCTCCTGCCAATTGCTGAGCCAAAAGGCCATGTGCATCCAGTCCTCCATTCCATAAGGAAAGTCTCCACACCAATCGGTGGAATAAAGGAAGTGACGGCATAGAACATTACTCTAGGAGCTTTATACCAATCAGCCCATGGAAAGGACCGATGGCCTATGTGCTCCTTCGTGTGGAGAATAATAATAATAATAATAATAATAATAATAATAATAATAATATAATAATAATAATAATAATAATAATAATAATAATAATAATAATAGTGCTTCTCTGTCAATGGCTGATGCATTTCTGCACATGCGCCTCCATCGTCTCACCCGTGAGGGGAGTACGAAGAATTGACGATAAGCTCTAATGACACCCCGCAAGGGCAGTTCCAACACTTCCAGACGGGCCGGTATGTTCAATGAAAATACTGGTCCAGAAATAGACCGGTATGTTCAATGAAAATACTGGTGGCACCGACGGGAATCGAACTGGCGACAGGGCCCAGATGGTAGAACTTGACCACTGGGCTATCACGGTGTCCATAATAATAATAATAATAATAATAATAATAATAATAATAATAATAATAATAATAATAATAATAATAATAATAATAATGATAGTGAAGAAGAAGAAGATCAAGGGGGGAATACGGCACCACGTTGCTTATATTTTTAATGGTAATATATTTGTTCTTGACATACTGCCGAAAAAAAAAAGAAAAAAAAAGAAGTTGAGGGGAGGAGTTCAAAATTTACAAGAACGGCTAGAGAATCCACTTTGACGTGCCGTATGAGGATATATCTATCGTATTTTAGCGTCTATCCGTGGGTCGATGCGCTGTGTGGCATGACTCCATAGCGCAGAAAGAAATCAGAAATTGTATGACGAAAATGTTATTTCCATCATAAAATCGGGAGGGGTACTGTAGGCATCACGCCCCGGATAGCCGATAAAAAGTACCCTTTTCCTGGTGACAGGTGCACCAGCCTGTTTTTCAGTATTATTTGTCCGGATTGGACCTGATGCCATTTTATTCCTGGTCTGTTGCCGTTTTCCTTTTCGGCTTCACTGAGCTAATACAACGAGACATCGTTCTCATTCTTGAGGACTGTGTTTGGTTGTATTACCGACTTTTTATTGAGCTATCGTTGGGGGCATTACACCATCTTCACCATCTTCAGCATCATTATCATCTTCATCTTCACCACCACCATCATCATCACCATCCTTAGCCCAGCACAACAGCCAGTCCCAGTCCCAGTCTCTCTTCTCCCCCATTCCCCAGTCCCAGTCCCAGTCTCTCTTCTCCCCCATTCCTGGTTCACTGCCTCTCACTATCGTTTCTGTCCTCTTCGTTGGGGCACAAGCGTTTTGTTCATCGCCAATATCAGAAAATTACACTGACAAGGAAATAAATTGATCATAGTATTCAGTAGTAAATAATAACTTTATTCCTGTTATTGCTAATTACCCTGACAAGAAATAAATTGATAATAAAATTCAGTAGTAAATAATAACTTTATTCCTATTATTAATATTATTATTATGATGTGTTCGTGACATTGATCTTTGTAAGTATCAGATGATAGTAACTTAATTTTATTTATTTATTTATTTATTTATTTATTTATTTTTTTACGCAAGCACTGTTCTAGTAGTTGGAAAAGTCTGGGGTCAAGTTACGGGACCGTGACGTGTCCTTGCTCTCCCTTTTGCGGCTTGGCCCTCAGGAGGCCCGGGATCGCCGGTACGGTGTGGCACGAGGTACAGAGAGGCTAGGGGCACGGTAGGCCTGGAGTTGGGCGGGGCGGAAATCTGAGGAGGCACGGGAACTTCAGCGGGACTGTCTGAGAGAGCGCGGCACAGCCTGAAGCTTGAATCATTGCCATTAGTATTAATCTCAAGCTTCGGTTCATGTCCGAGTCGGAGCTGAAAATTAGTTTTGACTTATTCCGATGGCAGTGCAGGGCAGTGCCGGAGATAGATAGTTATTAATACTGATTGTCAACCGTTGATATCATCGAGTCGTTACTGAGTCGGAGTTATCGATATTATTGTGATTATATTGTATAATCATGATATTAATCATTATTATTATCATTGAAACATGCAATTAGGGACGTGAACTCACTTATGATCCTTAAACCTATGGGCCCCGGCTCAGGCTGGCCAGACCCATTATGACTAAATACATTATATATTATTAATAATACTACGTGACGTGACTTGAAATGTTGTCCATTGCACCTGCACCGTTTCCAGCCTCAATATAGCCGCCGCAAATCAATGATTGCACTCTAAAATCTCTTTACTAATCAGCTGGCAGCACTGCGTCACACAGTAACGTCCGAGTCACAAGTCTCAGCCGCTTTTCCGAGTAGTAGCTCGCTTTCAGCAGACTTGAGTGTTCTCAGTAGTAACATTTTTAAGAATCGTTATTTATTAACATGGGTTTACGGGGGCCCAGACCACGAGTAACCGTGCTCACCCCTTTGCCGTAAGAACGAGCTGAGTATGTGTAGTTATTTCAAGTGTTAGAGAGAAAGGGCAAGTGCCCGGGTAAGGTAAAGGGCAAGGTGAGTGTGTGGTCTCCAGTGCATGTGAGCTGTGCTCACTTCGAATGTTCATGCTCTTTTGGAGGTGGTGGGGAAATTATTGAGGCCCACTGGGAATTATTGATAGTATTAATAAACCGTCCTTAGCTAGACCCCCAGGCCGAATCTTTCCTGCCACCCAGGGGGGAAGGGTGCCCCCCCCAGACCAGGCAGAGGGGGAAGGAAGGGGGTGCCCCCCAGCCCTGTGCATGGGGAGGGGGGTCCTTTTTCCCCCAACCGTCCGCCGACCAGCGTCCCCGGGATGGAAACCGAACACGGACCGCCGGGCCGCCAGATCGAAGCCGAGCCCGTGTGGCTGCTCAAGGGCTGGTCCGTAGACCTGCCGGCGGGCGGACAAGTCATGCTGTGCCTGGAAAGGGCCCCCGGAGCGCCCCGCGGCCGACCACAGCGCCACGGCGCCCGCCACGGTGCTAGTCAGGCACCAGCGGCAGGTCCTGCAGGCCGATCGCGTGCCACTGCTCGCGGCCCCGGCCGAGCCTGACGCCTAAGCACCGCTCCCCTGCACCAGCTGAGTCGGTAGCCTTTAATTAAAAGCAGACGGTAGGCTCGCGCTCACCGCGCTACGACTACTACTACTACTACCAGGGGTCCGTACACAGACCCCCTGACGCGGACGGAACACACCGGAGGAGAAAGAGAGCGACGGCCGCGGGGTGGCGCCGCCGTTGTTCTCGGTGTGGAGTAAGGAAGCGGCCAAAAAAACCCGGGCCCCACCTTCAATCATCTACTGGATCAGAGAGCGTTTGCAGTCTTCATGAAGGCAGGAGAAAACGAATTCGTTGTTGCAAATATTTGCCCCTGCGGAGCCAACCCGGGCCCACGTCGTCGGAACCCGCCGCCCCAGCCCCCGCCGCTCAAAGTCTCCTTCGTCGGTCTGGGTTCTTCCTCCGGGTCACTGTCCGTATCTCTCTCGTGGTCATCGCCCGCATCTTCTTTTTTCCGCCAGCGGGGGCTGCCTTCTGTCTTGCGGCCATGGTAGAACGACGGCGGCGTGGGCGGTGGCCCAGCCGCCCCGCCGGCCGGGCTATCCTGAAAGTACCGTCTAAAGATGTTCTCGGTGACTTGCGGTTCGCGGCGCAGGGGCCGGGCACGGGCCTTCCACTCACGCTGGAAGAGCTCACGGGCTGCAAGCAGGTTGACGATCCTGTGCGAGCGATCTTGCCGCTGCCAACTTTCTAATGCGTTGACCCCGCGCTTAGCCTCCTCCTCTTCCTCATCTGTGCTAGCAGGGGGAGAGGCAGTCTCCGTGGTTGTCGTGCCTGCCCGCCCGCCTGCCGTGTCCACCCCTCTGCTTGCTGGGCGCCCGCTGCTGCCGTGCGTGCCCCTCCGCCCGCCGAGCGCCCCGCCGTTGCCGTGTCCGCCCACCTGCTTGCTGGGCGCCCCGCTGCTGTCGTGCGTGCCCCTCCGCCCGCCGAGCGCGCCGCCGTTGCCGTGTCCTCCTCTCTGCTTGCTGAGCGCCCCGCCGTTGCCGTGTCCTCCTCTCTGCTTGCTGAGCGTCCCGCCGTTGCCGTGTCCACTCCCTCGCTTGCTAAGCGCTCTGTGTCTGCCTTCTCCGCCTTCGCTCCCCCAGTCTTACACAGTAGCTGGTGCTCGGTTTCGGCAGAGGCTTTCCACCAGGGCAGCGCCGCCCGGATCGCGAGCACTACCTCGGAGGGCTCCAGCAGACAGGCCAGCGCGACCAGCCCCCCCCCACAAGAGGTCCACGTCCAGGGGAGCGGGCGAGCCGTACCGCACCAGGCGCAGGAACTTGTGCCTGAGCGCGTCGCCCAGCTGCCCCCACCAGAGGGAATGCTCACCACCCGCCGAGCCCAGCCACACCAAAGAGTGGATCCTTTGGCGGAGTTTCTCGCGCTGTCCGTCCTTTTCGTCTTGGTCGTCGTTAGGCACGGAGCAGGCTGTGAACAGGCCGAACAGGTAGGCTGCGAGGGCGGCGCTGCTTTGGTCCGGGCACAGGTGCAGGTCCCCGGCGCCGGACAGCGCGTCGCCCAGCCACCGCACGAATTCCCAGTCGGCCTTAAAGTCCGCGGCAGTACAGACGTGGGCATGGCAGTACGAGACTAGGTCCGTGCGGTCCGGGCGTGGGTCGGTTAAGGGGCGGGGGTAACGTAGGCTCCGGCGTGCCCGCGCCTGGTCCTGGTCAGGCTGCTCCCGCGCCTTCTCCTCCTCCTCCCGCCTGCGCTCCTCGTCCTGCTGCAGCTGCTTCAGCTGCTTGGCCACCTCGTCCCCACCTGCGCCTCCGCCTTCTTCTTAGCCTCCTCCAGTTGGTCTTTCACCAACTTCGCCAGTTCCTCGTTCACTCCCTTTTCCAGACGCTTGAGCACCCGCCCCGCCAGTCGGTCGACCGCCTCTTCCGTCGGTTCCTCGGCGTCCGGCTGGTGTGCCACCTTCTCCTCCCTTTGCGCGTCTAGCTCCGCCTGCTCCAGCTGCCGCTGCTGCTGCCACGCACTAGCCGCACCTCGCCGCCGAGGCCGGACAGCTTGCCGATCTCGCGCAGCGCGTGCTTGTGGGCCAGCGGGGTCGGGGCCCAGCGGAACTCGGCGTCCAGGAGCCCGCCGGGTGGTGGGCGCCGGTGGGCCAGCTCCGTGAGCGCGCGCGAGGCCCGCCAGCAGTCGGGAGATTGCAGTGCCAGCCGGTGCGCGGCGGTGGGGCGACGACGACCACGAGCACCGCTCCGGCCGGCGGAGGTGGGGCGACGACGACCACGAGCACCGCTCCGAAGGGCGGCGGTGGGACCACCAGCACTGCGGCCGCCACCACGAGCATCCGGTAGCGTCGAGTGTTTGTATGGCCTTGAGAAAGACAAACGAGGTAGGACGAGTGGTTAAGCCTGTGTATTTGCCAGAGGCTTGTGCTTGGGCACAGGATCTACTGAGACAGGTAGCTTGCCCAGTCGCTGGGTCGCCAAAGCCAATGCGCCCACACGAGTTGCAGATGAAATCGCAGCGGGAGTCCGAGGTTTCGAGCACTTGTTTGAGGAGAGAAGTAGAGCCGGCCTGCACGCTGGAACTGAGAGTCATAGGATCGAACTTGCTAGCACCGTCGACCTTGCTGGACTTGGTGCATTGGTGAGTCAGGGGGTCGATGCCCCGCGGTGCAGTGCCTTGAATTGAATCTCGGAAGTCTTCTCTTCAGCCATGTAGTATTGAAAGCCAAAGAGAGACGCGTTTCCCGCCGGGTCCAGGTCCATGCTAGCAGGGCTGTACATGCGGCTGGCGGCGCGCAGGTGCAGGGCTTCCAGCTTGTCAGGGGGGCAAGCCCAGCCAGCCGAAGCGCGGGGGCGGTGCCCTCTGTTCCCTCGTCGTCCCGAGGAAAGAAGGTGGCCACGAGGCGTTCCCGGTTTAGCTGGGCCTCCTGCTGAGCGCCGCACAGCCAAGACTCGCACGGGAGCAAGACGTCGTACCAGCCTTTGCTGAGATCACAGGTAGCAGGGGGCCGGCGTGCCAGGATCAGGAGTAGGGCCGCCGCGGCCTGGCCGCCGCCGGTCTGCGCCTGCTGCTGGCCCAGCAGCCCCGCACGCGCCAGGCGCTCCTGCAGCCACTTTTCCTCGCGCTCCACCCAAGCCACCAGCTCCAGCCCGCTACCGCGGGCTGGGCAGCATGCCCCCGGCAGCTGGCCCCCCAAGAGAGAGCCGCAGGACCTTGCTGAGTGCGGCGAGAGCGGCCCCCACCGACCCTGGCGGCGCCGGCGCGCCGAAGCCAGTGCTGCAGGCAGCGCTTCCAGAGCTTAGAGGGCGGGGGCAGGCAGAGCGACTCCAGGACCCAGCGGAAGTCGGGGCGCCACTCCCCGGGGGGCTCCAGCCCGCTGGCGCCGGGGGGCATGCTGCCCCCCGAACCCCCCCTGCCTCTCTTCCAGCCCGCGTTAGCGGGCTGGTAGAGCGCGGTGTGCATCAGTATTTCCTGGTTCCAGCCAGACGTGGGTGGCGGAGCCGCCCGTGACTTGGTTGATGAGTTCCGGCCCCTGCTGCGCCACGAGCAGTGTCTGCAGGGTGGTGAGGCAGTCGTTGATAGTTTTGCGGAACATTTGCGAGGGCCCGAGCAGCATGGCGGGGCGTTCCCCCGTGGGCAGGTAGGGCAGGCAGCGGTCGGGGCGCATGACGCAGACGGTGCACTTCTGCTCCGACGTGTTGGTTATCTTGTCGCCGTGCTGGAAGGTAGCGAGGCGGACTGTGACGACCCGCGCGCTGGCCTGGTAGCGGCCGCCGGGGGGGAGCGGGCGCAGGAGCTCGGCAAGGGCCCCCGCGGAGGGATCGGGGTCCGCCACGCACAGCGCAGGGCCCCGCGACGGCCCGGCCCGGGGTCGGGGCTCCATCGTCTGCGGCTGAGTGGATGGCAAGGTAGGTCTGGGCGACCACGCCGCGCACCGCCGCGCGCACCTCGCGGACTACGTTTTCCTGCGTCGTGAGGCCCGCCGCCGCCCCCCCCCCCCCCCCCCCCCCCGCCGAGCCGGACAGCGGCGTGCACTGGCTCTCCGCCGAGCGCCGCAGCAGCCTATCGCCCTGCAGAACCAGGCGGCCCACCGCGGGGAGTCCCAGGCCCGCGCAGGGGCTCTCCCCGCGCTGGGCATGCGCCGACAACAGGTAACCCTCCGCCACCACCCCAACCCCCCGCCAAACCTGCGACAGGCGCCCGGCCCTGCGCAGGGCTTGCTCGTGCAAGAGCGCGCGGGCACTGCATTCGCGCAGCCTCTCCCAGCCCCCGGGGGCATGCTGCCCCCGAGCCCCCCCTGCCCTCCTCCAGCCCGCGCTAGCGGGCTGGGCAGCATGCACCCCGGACCGGAGTTGGAAGGTGTCGCGGTAGCTCTTGTGCTCGACGTGGGCAAAGACTCCGCGGTCGACGGCGCACTGTCACCAGACGGTTCCGTCGTCCTGGTTGTGGGACCAGGCGCGGTACGCGACTGGCACGTTGGCGCCCAGGGGCTGCAGCCCCACGGTGCAGGCCGTCAGGGGGTGCCTCCAGCAAACTGCGCTCGCAGTGCAGGAGCTCTTTGGTGGAGTTGGCCAGGACGCGCCCGGGTCGATGCTGTGCAATCGCCTGGGTCTGCATCCCCGCCGCGTACACCAGGCGGGGCCCCGTCACGTGCTCGTGAAACAAAGTCAACGATGATGAAAAACCCAGGTGCCGCGCCGGCGACACATCCACCCAGTCCACCCCGCTAGCGCGGGGTGGAGGGAGGGCAGGGGGGGGTTCGGGGGACATGCTGCCCCCGGCGCCAGCGGGCTGAGCAGGCTGCCCCCAGTGGCGAGCTTGGCTAGGCTCTCGCAGCCGAGCTGGCAGGCGGCTTCTTGGACGGAGAGCCAGGCGAGCACCCCGGCCTCGCGCAGCGCCCGCCAGCAAGCGAAGTCCTCGGAGGTAGCGACGCGTGCGCAGTTGCTGATTTCGTAGGACAGACCGGGCGTGGGCGCGAGGGAGAGTCCGCAGAGGGCGGCCGTACCTGAGTGGGCAACACTACCCGTTCGTGGTCTACGTGCAGCACGAGGGCGGCCAGGCGGCCGGGGTGAACGTGGATGAGCAGGCGGCGTTCCGTGTGGTCGAGCAGGACCCCCAGGTGTCGCAGCGCCAGGCTCCCCGCCTCCAGAACTTGCGTGCGCTGTGCGCCTCGCTTGAGGGTGCTGACGTGCCAGCGCCTCTGCGGCCTCCGGCCCCCGACCACAAACCCAACCAAGCGCCCGAAACACTCCACCGCATAGGGCCCCGACCCGAGGACCACGGAGGCCCGGCGCGGCAGCGGCGCGCAGCGCAGCACGAGCCAGTCCTCCAGGGCACCCAGCCACTCAGGCGGCAGCTTGGGCACGACGGTAGTGAAGAGCGCCAGACGCTTGTCGTAGCCCGACTTGCTGGACTTGCTGGTTTCGCAGGGGTCCAGGAAGCCCATCTGTGATCTATCAAAGCGCTGGTCCGAGGTCATTCATTGGCCGTTAGGCACCATCTGGCATACGCGCCTGGCCAGCGAGTACTTCTTGGCCAGGTTCCCCTGGAATTGTTGCAGTACGCGCTGCAGCGGCTGCCCGTCCTCATCAGTGCCGCCCCCGCCACGCCCCACCCCCTGCTACGGCCTGTCCCTGGGCGAGGTGAACTCTTGAAAACTCCGGCTAAGCTGGCGCGACTCAAACAAATGTGCGGGGAGCAAACCCTTTCCTTGTTCACCGCGCGCTTTAGGTTGTGGGCGTAAAGCTGAGCTAGCGTCAGCACCGCTCTGTTCTGCAGGGCCAGCGGGTCCGACAAACCCGCCTGCTGCGGGACCCCGTGGCTGCCTAGCACCCCAGGCATGTGTTCCAGAGCGTGCTGCTAGCCTACAGACACGGGTTGCAGGAAGCGGGCGTGGCATTTAACGACCGCGATAAGAGTTTCTGGGAAGACCAAACGCGTAACAACGGCATTCGTACCATGAATCTTCTTCATGCTGTTGGTGAAACAGCTCCCTTTGAGCAGATCCTGCCGCGCGTCCGCGCTCTGGCGCTGCCCGCCCCGGAGCCCGCGGGCGAGCCCTCTGCCGCGGATGAAACCGCGGATGAAAACGGGGAAGGCGAGGCACGGTCGGTGACCGGGGAAGGTGAGGCACTGTCGGTGGCCTCGGTTGCGGCGGGCGGGGGTATGCCGGGGGCGGCGCCACCGGCCGTGCCACCGGCCGTCGAGCCCAGCGTTGAGATTTCTCTCACCGATATCGTGCTCCAGTTGGCCAATTCACCCAAGCCCCGCGGTGCCGACCTAATCAAGCTGCTGATTCGCGCCGGCAAACTGGCAGCAGCTGCCTACCGCGCGCAGTACGGAGGACGTGACCCTCCCAAAGTACAGCGCTTGGTAGGTGGAGCCATGCGCTTCGTAAACATCTATTATGCCCGGGACCGCGACCTGCTCACGGCTGCGTCCGCCAGGCCCTGGGGCAGAACTGACGGACGGGCTGTTGGCCTGCAACTAGCCCCACCTTGTCATTAAATACAGACATACCGCACGGCCGGGCCAAGTACTACAGACGACCGACTAGCTCCGCTGCCGGGATTGTCCCCTTCTTCCCTTGCTTTAATAAATCCGTTTTTTTAAATAAAATAAAATGATATAAAAAAACAGACACACACACACAAGCTATTAGCTGCGTTTTTTCTTCTTTTCAAGCCCATCTTGTTCATATTCTTTCTTCTCTTTTTTTGTTCAAGTGGTAGCACTAGTGCTTTCGGGGGCACCTACCAAGGGCTGGTCGGGCCCGGGAGAAGGCTTTTGCCATTTAGGCCAGCTAAGAAAGGTATCGAAGGGCGTCACCTGCAGGTAGCGCAGCTGCCTGACTACGGTGCTAGATGAGTCGCGGTGCGGTCGAACGGGACAAAAGAAAGTTCGGCCTTTGGGAAAATCTACCAAGTTCACTCGATGCCTTCTCTTCTCTCTTTCTTTTTTTTCTGTCCGGGCTAAGGGGCGGGGAACTGTCCCCCCCCCCAACCTACATTTTTTCCCTTACCAAGAGCGTGCGCGGTCTTGATCTTTGGACACACCTGCATAAGAAAGGGAACCGACCACGATTTCCTCTTCTGAGCACCCCGTACAGTTTTTTTTGGTGTTTTAAATTTTTTTCAAAAGCCAAACTTCCGGCGTCTCCAACTTTCTCTTTCCGAAAACAAACAACTGTTGCAATATCTTGCGGCAGCTGTGCGTGTGTTTTTTTTCATTTTTTTTCACGACGGCCCCCTCCTTTACCATTAAATACTGGTGTCTTCATTCACATTCTCAGCGGGGAGCATTCTGCTTTGTGGGAACCTATCATCCCTGTGGTTTCTGGCACGTGCGTCAGCGAGGTGGTGTTTTACAACTGCTTGATTTCGCTCTTGTTGCGTGGGTTGGTTTGTTACAGGTTTTCGAAATAGTCCATGTTGCTTGCTAGCCTTGGAGTAATCCACACGCGGCGGCCGGAAGTCCCGGTCGGCTGATTCCAGGCCCAACAGCACCAAAGCCCCGCCGCAGGTTAGGACGGTCCTGAGCGGAACCTCTTTTCTCGGCTTGTCTGATGCTTCCAGCTCCATCTTGAGCCAGAAGGGCTCGGGAATCTCTCTGCTTACCCAACCGAGCTGTAGTTCAAGCATACGCCACTCTCCGACAAGAGGTTGTCTACCAAAGGATAAGCCCAGGCTCTAATACAATATATTGTCACCGCCTTTCCCAGGTTAGTGCGGAGCGCTCTCTTTGGTTTATCGGGGAAAGAAACGGCGTACCCAGTCACGCACCTGATCACTGCGCGAAGGTTGCGTTGACGCTCGACCAGGGCATATGCGGTCGTTATCCATTTACCTTGATTATTTTTTTCAAAGACGGGAGGGGCTGGTATTGACGACAATGCCAGCAGTCTGGCCGCCAGGCCTGTTTCGGCAGTCAGGCGTGCTTCGGCAGCCAGGTCGCGGACAACGAGGCTCGTGCCGTCGTTCTGGCCCAGCCCTGGTAAAGCCAGCCACGCCACAAACGGGTTGGTTTGGGAGCTTCGTAGGGGGGGTAGCTGGGCAGCCACTTTGTGGACCCAATCATCATTCGGCGTTGCTAGCCCCGTCTGGATGCCCCAGCGCCTTTGTAATTCTGGATCGGTATAGAGGCCGTCGTTCCTTTGGAAAACCAGCTCGGGTTTTGAGCTAATTTGGTTGGTAACTAATTGGGTTAGCAATCTCCGCAGAGCCTCCAGTTCCCCAGCGCCAAGGCCATTTAGGTTGATATACATATACGACCCCGAATCTGGCGTAAAGCGTGGGAGGTTTGCCGTAGGCTTGGTTTTCGCGTTGGCACGCTGGCCTTTCAAAGGCGGCTTCCCCGTAGGAGGCGGCGGAGGCCAGTTGTCTGTAGGCATGTTGATTTTAATAACTTAGGCCCATACGACAGTCTGAAAGGAGAAGGGAAAAGGAAGAGCTTTTTTCGCTCTTTTTTTTTCAGGAGTGCACCGGGCCCGAGTGGGGGGGGGGGAGGTGAAGCTGTTTGTGTTTAATTTTTTTCTGTGGTTTGTGTGTTGGCAAAAAAAGGGGGGGGGTGGTGGCCGCGCAAAAAAAGAAAGGAGAGGGAGGAGAGGCTGGGGAGAGGGAGAGAAGGGTCCCACCGTGGTCGAGAACCTCCCACAGTCGCCCATAGCCTTTTGTTTTAAATTTTTGTCAGTCAACAAAACCATTGCACGACCAGCTCCTGCCTCTGGCGTTTGAGGCGCTCACTGGCTACTACCGTGATCATGGCGCGGCCGCGCACAACCAGGCTGCGGAGCGACGGCAGACCTGCTGCTACTAGGCGCTCGATGGCGTTTTCGTCCATCAGGCGATCGTAGGCACAAAAGTGCAGGCGTTGCAGCTTCGGCAGCGAAGCTAAATGGTCCAGGCCCGCGCCGGTGATCCGGTGAGTATAGTCGAGGCTCAGCCATTCTAGCCTGTCGAGCCGGCGCAACGTGGCGAGCCCCGTGTCGGTGATTGGGCCGCAGTTGGACAGGTCGAGCCGCCGGAGCGTCGCCGACAGCGCCCCCAAAGCCCGCAGCCCGGTGTCCGCGATCCTCCGGCAGCCGCTGAGGTGCAAACCCTGCACGCAACTGTCGGCCACGGCCGCCAGCCCTGCATTTGTGAGCCCGCCGCAGTTCCGCAGGGTCAGTTCGCGCACATAAACGCCGGCCGACAGCAGCTCGGACACCCTCGAGTCCTCGTCGTCCTCGTCGTCCCCCGCGCCATAGTAGGTCAAGCGACTGACGCGCAGCCCAGCGGTCAGCGGTCGTGCCGCTGCCAAACACCTGGCGGTGACCTGGACGCTACGCACTACAACCGCTGCTTCCAGGCACACGGCGCGGAACACGCCTAGCAGTTGCCGGTGCAGCCTGTCGTTCAGCAGGAAATCGGGCTGCTCGAAGCCCGCCCAGAAGATCGCACGCTTCCTCACCAGCGCCGAGAGCTGCCGGCACGTTAGGGCCAGCGCCAACAGCCCGCGGGGATACAAAAAGATTCTCACCAGGGGCCACAAGCTGTCGGGCAACGCCAGCAGCAACGGCGGCCGTAATTTCTCCATGCTGGCTGCCACCAAACTAAAAAAGAAACCAATCAGAGAGCCCGCGAAATTTTTGGCAGCCCGATTTTCTGCTATCGGGGAAAGCGAAGGGGGGGGGAGAGGAGGCTGACCCCCGCGGCCCCCCCCCCTCCTACGCGGGCACTCTCTTTTTGCCTCCGCCCCCCCCCCTTCGCCCTCTTTCCCGTCATCGGGGTTAGCAGACACCGCAGGCCCTCTCCCCTCCCCCTCTCACCCAAACTTATTTTCTTTGACCACAAATCCTGCACTGAGCCTGGTGGAACATACTTGTCAGCATCTTTTTAGCCCCGGCCGTGTGTGCAATTCTGCTGGCTATCCGTGCAAAATCGACGTTGCTCCGAGTGCTTGGCAAGCGTCGGATGATTTATTCTTTACCTTCTTGGGATATTACGGAGTGGATGCTCCGGCGAAGTGAGCATTTACTTGTCATGCCAAATTTGTTTCTGTTAGAGCCACCACTGTTTTTTTTTGTGTGCTCGCGTGTCTGCTCCTAAGCCAAAATCGGAGCCTCCGATTTTGGTTTAGGAAAGAAAAAGGCAAAAACGTCAGGAAGGGGATGGCAAAGAGGAGGGCGGCCAATTCTCCCCCCCCCCAGACAAAGCATACGGGCGCTGTCCGCCAGGTGCTCTGCCTTGCGCTCGTCGCCGTAGGCAGCGACCTCCTGCTCACGTTCCCCGTCCAGGGAATAGCTGGCGATTAGCGTCCAAACCGCCGGGGGCAGGCCCCGGCGGCCGTCGCCTGCACCTGCCGCCGCAGGTATTGCGCGAGCCACGGCCGTTCCCCTGGAAAGATGTGCAACAGGTACCGCTGCCGCAGCCACCACAAGCCCTGACGTTCGATCTCCTCGACGCTGGCCTCCTAGTAAGTACACTAGTAGACATTAGTCTCCGGATACTTGAATAATCGTTTGCGCTGAGGCACTTTGATCAAAGGTTGAAGGAACAATAATGAATTTAATCAATAGTTAGAAACCAATGACTGAAACTCAATCTAATTTACCATAAATTTACAGTGAAATAAATACCACAAATTTATATACTGATCTTGTGGTCAGAAATTCAAGTGATGATTCAGTATGGGCCAATCTATACTAACTGGCAACTAATTGTGAATAACGGTAATATCAACGTAACGAATAATAATTATGATAAGAAATATGAAAATGGTAATGAATATGATCAGTCAAATATAAATGTTATGTCGTGAAATTGACCATAAAAGGTAACAATATATTTAGTAAATATTATTGCTTACTCTCCCCCCTCGGCATAACATATATGTATATGTATATTATCTTCAAGTTACTAACATGATTGGTCATATAAAACTAGATGTAAACGAGCGATTCATGATGATGAAGTATGATACATGTTAATGTTGCATTAACACTAAAAATGAAAAAAAAAAATTCGTAAGCAGCAAAGGATGCAGGTCCGTGCAGCGGTGTAGCAAGTCTGTTGAATAAATTCATCCTAAGTGTCTGTAAAAGCTAGAGGCATTAAACATCAAACTGCGGTAATTTAAAAGCGTCCTTGAGCAACACCGTAAACTGTGCGACTAGTTCCAAGAAACGTGGCGTCGTAGTGACTTCGTCAGCATGTCCGCCAGATTGTCCTTCGTCGAAACGTGTCGTACGATCACTTCGCCAGCCCGTACTCGTTCTACCACGTAATGGTGTTTGAGTGCTAAGTGGCGGTGTGCGATCAGTGGCCATGCCGTTAGTTGCGTTCAGGACCGCCCCCCGGTTGTCGTTATTGATAGTTGATGGCGTCGGCAACGGAATTCCAACGTCCTTGCACATATGCAATATCGCGATTGCTGTTTGGCATGTCGTTGAGTTGGCGATCGTTTCAGCATCCTGAGTCGATAGTGCGACTGTGGGTTGGCGCTTCGAACTCCATGCGATGGCCCAGTCGTCATGTGCAGTTGGCCGGTTCTTGATCGTCGCGTGTACTCACATGCGCCCAAGTTGGCATCGGAATACGATATAAGCTCGAAGCTGCGGGTCCAAAATGGGAAGAAAATCCCTCTAGGTGTTCGCAGAAATCTGAGGATGCGAGCTAGTTGCTGAGTACGCCACGTCAGGCTTCTTTGATGCGAGTACCGCCGCGTGGTTGACCGCGTAGGTGATGGCCGGTTAAGTCTGAGTCGCAGGCCAGAGAAGGGCGCCAAGCAAACGAGGGAGCGAGAAAACGCCGAAGCATGGCTTCTTTGCTGGCTGGGGGAGGGTCAGTCGTCGCTGTAGAGGCAGCGACTGGCTTGGCTTCTTGGAAGTTAAAATCCCTAAGCATGCCCTTAATGTATTCATGCTGATGTATGACTATGCCCTCTGAAGTCCTAACAAACTGCAAGCCACAAAATGTTTTGACTTGTCCTAGGTCCTTCACTCTAAATGAATGTTTCAGTTTGGTGAACAGGGCATTGTGCTCGTCTTTGGTATTATGAAGCACGAGCAAGTCATCAGTGCGCAGGAGTAGATAGGGGGGTAGTTTCTGTCTGCCTGTGACTGAAGGTAGGAAGAAAATGCATGGGTCTAATGTTGACTGTTTATATCCTATACTTCTCACATTAGTAGGCACATGGTCAAACCACCTTCGCCCTGCCTGGGGGGTTCCGTACAGTGCTTTCTTCAACAATAGAATCATTGAAGGGTCGCTTTTGTTTTCGTACCCCTTAGGCGGAAAGGCGAAGGCAATGTCCTTCATATCTGCATGGGAATAGGCTTGTGAAAAGTCGAGGTGAGAGATCATGAGGTCGTTGAATACAGCATAAGATACTAGTAGCAAAAGAAACATTGGTTGGGCGGTGGGGGAAGAGCATTCATATGGATTGTAATGAATGTATTCTTTCATCCTATTTCCTAAAGCTACTAGTCGCGATTTGTATTTCTCCTGACCTGTAGACTCATCTGTCTTTATGGCATCAACAAATGTTGTATGGACAGGAGGTACATTCGCTGTTATTGCTGCGGCTCGAGGTACCCATTGCAGTGCTTTGCATTCGAACAAACCTTGTAACTCGGCTAGTTGAGCAGCATGTACCTGAGGGTGTGACTTTATGGTTTTCTGTGGGATATGTAACACTCTTGTGAACAAACAATAGCTGTCCTGTCCTAAGGCCTCCTCTTCCTCCTCCTCAAACTCATGAGCAAAAATGATGTGTGCGGTATGAGTGGGGTGGTTTGCTGGTGTTTGTTTCCTAAGCCTGGGCCCAGCAACTATGTTTGTTGAAGTTATTGCAGCACCATCCCATGTTTGTGGTATGCCTTGTTACTACTCCATCTATCTGGTAGAGGGAATTGTGGTGCAGATGAGGAGTGTTGGGCTGGGTTTGATGTTGCTCTGTTGTGTTGTGTCGTTTGCCGAGGTGCTGTGTTCGTCTTTTTTCTCTTGTGCAACCGTTGTTGCTGGAGTGGGAGCAAATGCATTTGGTGGGGGATGGAGTGAGCCAAAATATGGGCTTGGTTGCACGTAAAGACTTGAAGTGGCCTCGGTGGTGTGTTGGGTTTTTCGTGTCATCGTCCAGTGTGTCGAGTGTGTTTTGTGAGGAATGTGGCAGTTGGTTTGTTGGCCACCAGCCACTGGGTAGTAGACATTAGTCTCCGGATACTTGAATAATCGTTTGCGCTGAGGCACTTTGATCAAAGGTTGAAGGAACAATAATGAATTTAATCAATGGTTAGAAACCAATGACTGAAACTCAATCTAATTTACCATAAATTTATAGTGAAATAAATACCACAAATTTATATACTGATCTTGTGGTCAGAAATTCAAGTGATGATTCAGTATGGGCCAATCTATACTAACTGGCAGCTAATTGTGAATAACGGTAATATCAACGTAACGAATAATAATTATGATAAGAAATATGAAAATGGTAATGAATATGATCCGGTCAAATATAAATGTTATGTCGTGAAATTGACCATAAAAGGTAACAATATGTTTAGTAAATATTATTGCTTACTCTCCTTGCTGCGCAAAAGCCACAGCTTTCCCAAACGAAACAGTGCCTGGCGGCGCGTGCGCACGCCCTCGTTCAGCTGCCAGGAACGCTCCAGCAGGTCGACGTACAGCCTCGACAGCTGGGTCGTCCCAGCGCACCACCAACTGCCGCAGCCTGGCTCAAGAGTCCACACCCAGCGCACGCCAGAGCAAAACCATAGGCACATCACAGGGTTGGCCGACAAAGACCGCGCGCTTTAGGACGGGCTGTGCTGAATCGTTCTTGACCTGCGCACGGACAAACTGAGCTACGCACTCGCGGGGGAGCGCCGCGACGGTAGTATACGCGTGCAGCGCCACTCCAGTGCGTGCTTCGCCCAATCTGAAGCAAAATCACGCGGCGGTTTGTTTTGCACGTTGCCGAACCCCAGCGCCAGCGTCGGATCACCGCCGGCCGCGCTGCTTGTCGGGGTTTCCCCGACGCAGGGGTAGAGCAACAGACGACGCTGTCGCTTAGTTCCGATCACGGCACCCTCTTGATTGCGCATGTTTTCGACGTGGTACTCAGCCGTTGTCTGTTTGGCCGCCCCTCCCAGTAGCTCGTCCTCCTCTCTACGCTCTCTTCTTCCTCTTCCGCCTCTTCCTTATCTTCCTCCTCTTCTTTCTCGTACTCTCCTTCCTCTT
>WBZZ01006271.1:0-56891 GCA_019918135.1 Paulinella micropora
TCATATCCCTGCTTCCTTTAGTCTTCAAAAAAGCTTTTCGACAAGGCTTTCTCTTTTGCTGGTGGTAATTGCCTTTTTCTCCCCCCCCCCCTTCCCCTCTCCCCTCCCCTTGTGTTTGCATTTCCCTCCTTTCCCTCGCGCTCTCCCCCTCCCCCCCCCCCCTCCCCTTTCTTTTTCTTGCCCCGCGTTTTCCCCTGCCTCCCTTTCTTTTGTTCTAAACAAAAAGACGTACTACAGTTCTGACATTTTCTTTGTTTTGGGTGTGGGGAGGGGTGTAGGAAAGGGCTTGTGCTGAAGATGATGGACGAGCAGCCTGCGCTGAAGAAGAGACGTATTTGGTCAATAGAAGAGGGGAAGGAAGAGGCAGGCGAGGAGGAGAGCGTGCGGGGTCCGCGAGGCGGCTCAGCGGAGGTCAAGCGCCCGGCCGGCGCGGGTCGTTGGCGACAGAAAAGGAGTTGGTTTGAGGAAGAAGAAGAAGATAAGTGGGAGATTGCGCGCGATGGCCCGGTGGTGAGGATGCTGGCATGTTTCAACGAGGCCATGAGCAAGATGAAGCCCATAACGCTAGCCAAGGCGGCCCAGCAGGGCTCCCTGTCGGACACGGACCCGTACGAGTTTATAACGCAAAGCCTCTGGAATAGCTTCGAGGGGGGCCACTTCACGACAGATCAGAAACATGTTGGTAGTGGCGCGCCCGGAGCTCCTGTCTGCGATCGCCATGTTGACGTGGGAGGAGTTTTTGGAAAAGCATCCTACAATCAAGCCGCACGGGGACAAGCTGACGATTGTGGAGTGGCAGTTCAACCCCAAGGCACTGAACCCCAAGAGCCTGCGCGTGCCGGGCACGCTGCTGGAAACCAGCCGCTCATCTAAGACCCAGGCCATCCAGCACTACGGAGTGGGATTTGTGATGCCCTCCGACTGGCCCATGGACAAGACCAAGGTGGTGGTGTACGAGCAGTCGCTGCGGGCCGTCAGCACCTCGGTCGTGCTGTCTCTGAATTACAACCTGGTCTGCAAGCTGATGGAGGAAGCCATTGATCGTTTGGTGGAGACGGACTACCGCCTGCCCCTGATGGGCCAGCGCGACCTTAGCGCCTTGCTGGAGCAGCGGAACGCACAGACCTTTTCGGTGAACAAGGACGGCGTCGGCATAAACGGGGTAGAGGTCAAGGCCGTTAGCCTGCTGCGGAATCTGGACAAGGAGCCCGACATGGTTTTGCTGACGAATGAGGTGTATCGCTTCGCCAACACCATCAAGGCGGAGAGCAGGCTGTTGCCCTTGTTCGGCAACCCGGACCCTCCGTTGCGCCCCTACGACCGCACCAAGGAGAAGCTCGTCATGTTCCGCACGCAGCACGGGCTGGACGCCATCCTCTCCCGCAGCTACCAGGTCGGGCGCCGTGAGCCCCACGACCCTACGACGACCCCGTGCCTGATCTCGGAGCGTTTCCAGATGCTGCCCATGCATTACCTCAGCGCTTCGGACTATGCTGACTACGTAACCTCGCACCGTACTATTGGCATCGTGGACGGGGACCAGGGCGAGATCCATTACCTAACCTTGAAGCACGTGCTGAACTCTTGCGGGCTCTTCGGCGGCGGACGCGGCGGTGACCTGACGCCGTTAGGCACGAGTGTTTTCCAGGCCATCCTCAATCAGAGAGGATCCGGAGGGAGCGGAGCAGGGGGTGGGAGTGCGGCGCCTGATTTCGTGGCTTCTGGTCGGAGCGCCAGCGGAGGTTCCAGACGCCGGGTGTCTGCGGGTGGCTTTTCCGACTCAGACGGTAGCGGAGGGGATTCCGCCCCTGCTTCGAGAGGAGGCAGGTCGGGAGGAGGGGGCTCAGCCCCGGGGCGGTGGGGCACACATGACGTTGATGATGATGGCACACAGCTTAACCTGTGGAATCTTTACGCCAGCGCCAGACTGGAAAACATTATTGTCGAGCTTATTTTGCAGCGCCCCCGGGTGTGGCCGCACCTGACCCGCCGGCAGCGACAGCAAGTCGCGGGCAAGCAGCTCCACCGCGGCCCTGCGCCGCGGGGGGTCTATCTTTGTCCCCCAAAGCCCGCCCGACCTAAAGAAATATTGGACATGGATGAAGCGCCACCCCCCGCACTAACTGTCAAATGCCTTCACGAGAGTGCCATGTACTTCCCCATGCCCGCGGACGTACAACCTCTCATACTTTATGCCGACATGCTCCGCGCCAAATGCGCTAGCGCAGGCGAGACAACTGACAAGCTAGGCGACGATGAGAGCCTCGAGGAATGGATTGCGCGGGTGAAAGAGCTGGTGCTGTCCCAGCTGCTTCAGGATAGTGAAGGTTACAAGTTTGATCCCAGCAATATCTTTATTACATGCAGCTACGACCCCGCCAAAGCAGACTGCAAGGACAAAGCCGCGGCCTTTTTGGCTCCGACTTTTTGTTGTAGATGGGAGATTGAGGCTCAGGCCGTCCAAGCTATGCCCGAGATGTTAGTAGACTCAGTGAATGCCCATGTCGGCTCGAACTATGGTAAGGAGGTTGACATGAACAACGCGTCTTTCCAGTTGTTGCGGCACGGCCTCCCCTCGGGCAGGGACCAGACCGCGTTCGACAAGTACGCCTTGTATAACTGCTTGGGCAAGTTGTTTGATAGGGCTAACCGTAATATTAACATCCACGACGCCTAAAAGTACTAGTCCCTTTTGCCTCAAGTGCATGAGGCAAATTGATAAAAGAGTGAGGCAAATTCCAGCAAGTTTTATGCTTGTTTTCTGTATTTTATTGATAATTAAACATTACTAGATAATAAAAAATGAAATTTAAATGAAATTCAAGTTGGTAGGTAGTGAAAAGAAGCAAATATGGATGCAAAAAAAAGTGACATAGTGGCAAAATATTTGCCTCAAGTCTGCCTCGATTTTGCATCATTTTTGCATAAAAACTTATGTAATTTTCAACAAATAACTTTGTTTTAATAAAATAATGAATTTATATATGATTTTGTTGCATTTGTCACAAGAAAATATTGGTGCCAGGTGGCACCTGGTGACTCACATTTTCATGACTGGTGACAGTATTATTACACTAAGTCAAAATGGAAAAACATTAGTTCCAGCAAGTTTTATGTTTTTTTTTTTTGATAATTAAACATTACTAAATAATAAAAATTGAATTTACTATGAAATTTTCAACTTGATTGGTAGTGAAAAGAAGCAAATATAGATGCAAAAAAAAAGTGACAGTGGCAAAATATTTGCCTCAAGTCTGCCTCATTTTTGCATAAAAATTTATGTAATTTTCAACGAATAACTTTGTTTTAATAAAATAATGAATTTATGTATGATTTTGTTGCAATTGGCACAAGAAAATATTGGTGGCAGGTGGCACCAGGTGACTCACATTTTCGTGACGTCACAAAATTATTACACTAAGTTAAAATGGAAAAACATTAAGCAAGCACATCACAACACTTAATATATTGTTTTTCTTTCATAATTAATCATGGAGAATCTAAATATATATAGTTTATTATTAATAATAATAATATTAAGATCATTAACTTCAGTTGAAAATTGCCACATTATTTTTTCAAAATTTCCCTAAGTCATATATTAATACAACCAATACCGACTGTTTTCCAGCGCAGATTTAATTACAAATTCAATAGAGAAATGATTTAGTGAAGGTCTCTTAGCGCATTTACAGGCTCCCATTCTTCTGATGAAGAGGCAGACATATCCGACCTAAGATTTTGTTCTCTAATCGCTGCAGCCTCCCGTTCTTCGTCACTGCAAGCAAAGACCCTAGCAAACTGACGTCGGACACGAACACGAGAGGCAGAATGAGGACGATTTCTCTGATTTATGCTGGAAGCTGACAGAAGGGGACTATCATCGGAGCTAGATGAAGACGCTTTTTGTTTCTCGTCCGGTTCGGGGCTACCAATTCTCCGCCGCTTACGTAATCGACCACCACCTGCACGCCTGCGGCCACCAGCAGGTTGCTGCTGCGCCCCACCTTCAGCTCTGCGCACCTGCTCTAAATCATCAGCAAACACAGACAATACTCTTTGAACAAGAACAGGCTTTGAACCACTTCGTCGCTGGCCCTTCTCTGCCAGCCACGACTTAAGTTCTTTCACGGTAGCTTTCTTAAGACCCTCCTCAGTGGGATTTTCAGCAAGAATGGAAGTAACCCGTAAATGTGGAGCGGGAAACCTGCTTTCATCATCAAAATCGTGGTGCCTTTTTTCTTCCTCATTGAGATGCCTTGCTCCGTACCAAGCGGGATGAACGGGTGCTGCGCCCTCGTTCACAAACGAAGTCCTGGCCACATAAAGCCGCTCCTCCTCCGTCAATTTACTTACGTTTTCCTGCACCTCTGCTCGATCTGGAGGCACTCCCCACACATCCTCTGGCAAATCGTCCAGAACGCGAAAATGTGCTAGCCACTCATGCCCCGACTTATCCTTCATCGCAAAATGGCCCGGTCTGCCTGGCAAACCCCCCTCACCTTCGAATCCGTCCCAAATTATTCTGGTAAGCTACGAATGATCAAGGACCTCATCGAACCACTCCTGCTCTTCCCGGGAGCAATACTTACCCGCTAAATACCGCACGTCCTTTTTGATTTTATCGGTCACCCACAGGGAATTAGCTAGCTTCTTTGGACGGTCGGATGCTGCACACCGAATGTACATGAGACAAGAAAAAAAGAAAGCATAAGTAAGTACCTGGCTCCTTGATGTACGGCCGAATGTCTTCACAGTCTGCAGAATCATTCACACCATGCCAATATTTCTGGGCGTCCCCCCATGTTTTCACCCTGACCCGGGGCATGTACCCGCTCTCTGAGCTCCCCGCCAAGTATTGCCAGGCCAAAGGCCTATTCCAGTACTTAAGGCTGGGATTCACGCTACCTTGGAAATACGCCTCCCAATCAAACTCTGAAGCTAAAAGCAAAAGGCAGTATGATTCTTTGTTTTTCTTAAAGCCTAACATTAGCTTGAAAAATGCTTGTGCAAAATTCGTAGTCATGAGTGTAGTGTTATATCCTAGATAGCGCAGCACAAAAAATTTCTGGTCCTGTACAGAATGGGAATGCTTAGTCACCATCCTATGAGTCTTAATGTGATTTCTCCACTTCCGTTGGATAATATGACAGAGAAACATCATAGTTGTGTCGGCAGTGTTTTCAATACCACCGTCCCAGTCAATATACAATTTCATGGCAGCTTTGGTGTGGGGGTGATAAAGTTCCCAACGCAAGAGCCAATACAAAAATGTCACATTTGCGTTAGGTCCATGAGCTATGTTGGGTAAATGAACCAGGATGAAATTTTTGTCATGTGCATACATGGTGGCGCCCCCCGCATGCAACCGCACAACATACCTACCCCTAAAGTCAGATGAACCGCGTGAGCACCAAGGCAGGTGAAAGGCCTAGTCATGTCTATAGTCATGGACGTAACACGCTGAACATCATTGCTCCTAATTGCAAAGCAAAAATTAAACCCCTGGCATTTGCTTTAGGATTAAGATTACCCTTCCACTGCTCGCCGCGTACACCCACGGCGGGCCTCGCGGTGGATCTTATTATGAATGCGGTTATCCGTCCGCCACTTATCAGCCTCAGCTTTAGTCTTGAATCTGGACAGGGGGCAAAAAATACATAAAAAATCACACCATCACAATTAAGTTTTACCCTGCCTTGTGTGCAGCTGCAAGCTCGGTACAAAAACCACATTTCGCGAAGTCGCCTTTCCGAATCGGCTTGACCTTGCCGAACTCTGCTCGCCACACTTTCCTTACCAAACTTTCACTGGGGCCATCCGGACTGACTGGCCCGCTCAAGACCAGCTTGCGAGATTGGGACCCCCACTCCGCTGAGACGTATGCAAAAATCTGAGGAAAATCCAATGTGTCCTGAAGGTGAAAGATACCATCTGCCACGGACTCATTCTCTTGCTCAACGAAAAACTTTTGATGGAGCAAGGTCCAACAAAGATCTTCGTTAGGGGATTCCCTTTTTCCATAGTCTTGAAAGTAGGTGTGGCCTTCCTTAACTCCCGTAAGAGCCCGTCTCACGGTTTTTTCCCCAACACCATGCAACCGTGTCCACATAGTACGGCAGATGGGGGCTCCCTTGTACCTATAAGCTACATTGCCTCTTATGTCTAGCATGCTTTCGAGCTGTGCTGCTACCCAGCCTGCTAATTCTGACCTATTAAGCTGGACTGTGTCTGTTCTAGCCTTGACTGCAGCAAAAGCATCTATCCATTTGTTGCAACGCAAATTTGTGCAGCAGCTCTCACCTATCTCCTCTTTTAGCTCTGACCAAGTGCAACCTAAGTACTTCTCAAAGCTTTTGGGGCGAATCTCCCTGCCTGCTTTCTTTCTTTTTTTTACTTTTCTTTTAAATCTTGTATCAGCAGGGGTCGGTCTGTTGACTCGAGGGATGGGGATACCCAAAGTGATATACAGAGGCAATGTGCTTGTGCGGTAATCTAATGTGTTGTGTGTACCACTATTGCTAGTGCTACATGCTTGTGCTGTGCTGGTGGGAAATTGCAAGGAAGATAGCAAGGGAGGGGCAGGTGTTGTTGGTGAAGTGAGTCCACTAAACACAGCAGAGAAAGTACTACTACTGCTCTTACTGACGTGGGACGGAGTAGAGGGCTCTAACGAGGGAAGCTTGGAAACGACCGGAGGGGCAGATGTTGTTTGTGAAGTGTTTCCACCGAACACAGCAGAGAAAGAACTATTACTGCTCTTACTGACGTGGGACGGAGCACAGGGCTCCAACGGGGGAAGCTTCGATACGACCGGAGTTGGCAACGCGGAACCAAAGACGCGAGCAAAGCTGCCAAGGCTAGGAGTTTCCACTTTGAGCGGGGGAGGGGAAGTTGTCTGTTTCGTGTTTGAAGGAGAGGGCAAAACGGAAAAAGTTCCTCCAAACACGTGGAGGAAAGTCCCGCCAACGCCCAGGGTGCTAGCGAGCAGTTTTCGTTTCATCCTAAGGGAAAGATAGAGAGCTACATAGAGATTGCAGGGATACAGGAGGGGTATAGGAGGGTAATATATTAGGAGGCAATGCAGAAAAGTAAAGTGCAAAGCATTCCTGGCTATCAGACTAAGGCCTCGGGGCTGGCATGGGTATTACGTCGCGCGAGGGGATGCAAGTGACCCTTCCCTCTCCCCGCAAGGACGATCGAATCGTCAGGTCCGTCATCAACCGCGCAGTGCAGCAACGCAAAAGCAAAAGTGCAAGGGAGAAAGAGAGAGAGAGAGAGAGAGAGGGAGGGAGGGAGAGAGAGAGAGAGGGAGAGAGATAGGGAGAGAGAGAGAGAGGGAGAGAGAGAGAGAGAAAGAGAGAGAGAGAGAGAGAGAAAGAGAGAGAGAGAGAGAAAGAGAGAGAGAGGGAGAGAGAAAGAGAGAGAGAGAGGGGGGGGGGGGGGGGAATTTGCCTCGCTAGTTGCTATCCTGCAAGGAAGCACTGCACAGAAGCAAAAAAAAAAAAAAAGCACATGTGCAAGAAAGGCTGAAAAGAATAGAAATGAGTACCTGCTAATGCAAGGATTTGCAGCACATGGCCAACTAGGTGCAGCCTAAGGAAAATGCGAGGCAAAATGGGTTTTGCCTAGCAAGTTCCAGAAGTGAATGCATGCACAAAAATGCAGTGAAAAAGAAATAGGCCATGCATAAGACAGAACAAAATGAGTAAGATTGGTTACCTGTAATGCTGTGTCTGAGCCGAAACAGCAACAGGAGGCCCCCGACTTGGAAAGTGCGAGGCAAAAATGATTTGCCTCGCTGATTCCTGACACACACCCAAGGACACGGTTTGGAACCGGGAAAAAAAGGGAGATGAAGGAGGAACGCAAATGAGGAGGTTTGCCATAAATGTTTTCCAAGAAAAATGCATAAAACAGCATGAAAAAGTGCCGAGCACAACAAAGTCCTCATATTTTCTCCCCATGACCCCAATCTCTAAAAGGTTTATAGCGACCACCGGTCGCAAAAAACTTCAACTCAGTCATCTGCCGTTCGGACTACCATTTTTCTGGCCGGACTGACTGTGACCAGTTGAACCTTTTTCGAACACCCCACACAACCAGCCCCAAAAGTCGAGTGTTCAAAGCAAAGCAAGGAAGACAGTATGTCCAAAGTAAGTCCACTTTATGCTTGCCACTCAACCTCTGCGTCACTGCACCAAGTCATTCCCTTTTTTTCCCCCTTGGCCTTTTTTGTTTAGGTTGTCACGCTTATTGGTTACAAGAAGTCAAGGATGACTGGAGACGTTTTCATCGAAGTCGACAGCCACGACAACTGGCTTCACCTGGGCAAGGCTGGACAAGGCAAGGAGAAGTTCAAGTACTCGGGGACCGTGGACGAAGAGTCCTTTCTCAAGGCAAGGAGGCCTCTGTGGGAGTTTCCTGCCAACTTCAACGACGTCCCCGCCGGGTGGATCTGCCGTTGGACGACCCTTGAGGGTGCGGAACGAAAACCCAAGGCAAAGGTAGAATGGAAAGAAGAGGGAGGAGAGAAGAAAGAAGAAAGAATGAGAAAACAGTGAAACGATTCCACGATGAACAAGTAGCAGATCAGCCGAAGAAGAAGAAGAAAAAGACTGACAACAAAGAGGGAGGAGAAAAAGAGAAAGAGAAAGTGAAAGAGAAGGAGAAAGAGAAAGAGAAAAAGACTGACAACAAAGAGGGAGGAGACAAAGAGAAAGAGCCAAATAAGAAGAAGAAAAAGACTGACAACAAAGAGGGAGGAGACAAAGAGAAAGAGAAAGAGAAAAAAACCAAGACAGAGAAGAAAAAGAAACCAACACGAGAAAAATTGTCGAAGGAAGACGAGGAAAAGAGGAGGAAGCAGTTAGATGAGATACAAAGGAAGGCGGAAGCACAAGACAAGGCTAGAAAAGAACAAGCACGGAAAGAAAAAGAAGAAAAAGACAGGCTAGAAGCAGATGAAAGGCAAAGGAAACAGAAAGATGCAGAGGAAAAAGCAGAACAAAAAAGACTAGCAGACATAGCTGCAAAAGAAGAACAAGAAAGACTGAGAAATGAAGCACTGAAAGAAATAAAACAAGACAAGCCGGCCGGTACTCAGTCTGGTTCGGATGAAGCGAAAGACACAGAGAATAAGACCATTACTCCAGAATCGTCAGATTCGAAAGCGAAAAGCACGGAGGATGAAGCAGAGTCGAAAAGCAAGGTGGCTGAAGCAGAGTCCGCTTCGCAGAAGCCAGAGTCCAGTTTGCCGCCGAAGCCAGAGTCAAGTTTGCCGGAGGGAGATCCTTTGAAGTCTGCCTCTCCCCCGTTAATCGATGTCGATGGTGTTGACACCGTGCCCCCCAAAGGCATTGCACCCGATGCTTTCTTTTGCCGATCAACCAACAACCATTCTTTTGACAAAGGGGACTTCTGCATAGCGTACCACCCCCCCTCCCCCCATATGAATGCACTTTTTTTTTCATCTCTCCTGTTGTTTGCTGTCAGAACTCTGTTGGAATATGCAACCCCTGGCGACAACCCTACTCGTCAGAAGATTGCAGTTCTCGCAGAGCTGAAGAGTAAGAATATGAAGAATTTGAACACCCGGCCCCGCAAACTGCTCATCACCAGAGAGGGTGAAGAAGTTATCTCGTGCGGGTCAGTTGCATTGTATTTTCTGCAATCAATCTCATTGTTATGTGCACAGGGCGGTGGTGAAGCTGTCAAAGCAATTTCTGAATTGGAAACAGAAAGACATCACTGATGTAAAGAAGACGCTTTTTATTTCTCGAAAGGTAAAGGTTCCGGGTACCAACACTACTTTCCGCCAGTTTCAGTTTATTGGTCAGAAAGCCATCGACGCCGACCGATCGAAGGCTGTCGGTGATTGCGACCCGGAGGTATGGGACCAAGAAATCACCCCAGCTTTGGCATTAATGAGTTCACCCGAACCAGATCCTACTACCGGTGTGGTACCGCAGCGGCCGCTTGACACTCTGCCACGTATATATGATTTTGTTTTCATTGATGACCAGCCTCAGGTAGCAGGTGAGTGGCCGAATGGCAGACCTAAACGTGTGGTAAAGGTGAAGCCTGAACCTACTCCGCCCAACCAGGTTCAAGAAATTCTGCCCTCGATATCTCTGATAGTCCTTCCAATTTATTTTGATTTGTTGCAGGCTAGCAAGAAGCCGGCCAGTAAGACCAGTACCAGTAAGGCAGCGGCTGCTACTAAGGGGTCACGCAAGAGCAAGCAAGGGAAACAGAAAAAGTCTAAAGTACCTCAGTTACCTCAGTTGCCTGTTGAGGATGATGGTAGTGAGGAACACAAGCCTGAGGATGACCCCGAGTCCGATGATAGATCCAAGCCCAATGATGATCATGGACCCACGCCTGACCATAAGGAGCCACCGCTGACACTTCAATCGATCACGGGCGTTTTTGAGGCCTTGTTGAAACAGCGTCAGCTAGTGACTAGCAACCCGAATTGTCATCATTCCGCTGGACCAGCCGCAAATGTCTCTTCCGCATCCGCCACAAACATCTCCCCCGTTGATTCATATGCGAGTCAGGCTGAAACAGAGTCTGAAAAAAAAAAGCTGCAAGCTCAAGCAAATAAGTTACAAGAGGAAATAGCAATCCTTAAGCAGCAGCTTGCACATGCTCAACAAGCATCCAAGCCAGTCGTTGCAAGTGTTTTACGTACAGGTGCGCAATTGCTTGAGGAAGTAGATGAAAATGTTAGCAGCCAAAATGCAGTCACCCACTATTCAAAATCACAGCCACGCATATTACCAACTCATGCACGCCGTGAAGCAGAGCTGTGGGATTACCACCTTCTTGTCGAGCAGCAAATGCTCGCCCAGCAACATAAGTTTGCTAGGGATACCATACTGAAACGAATGTTTTATTAGTATTTTGTTTTTTCTTTTACGCTTCACATCTCCTTATTGAATTCCTGCATTTTATTTTACCTTTTGAGCTCTCCAGTTTACTCGACTTTGTGAGTGGCAACTTGAAGTTTTTTATTCAACAGTGTTTGCGTAAAATGAAGTCAAATTTATTAAAGACTTGTTGCTAATTATATATATATGTGTGTAATTTAAATATGCTTTTGATAATCACTGAAATCAATTGTAATTAAATCTGCGCTGGAAAACAGTCGGTATTGGTTGTATTAATATATGACTTAGGGAAATTTTGAAAAAATAATGTAGCAATTTTCAACTGAAGTTAATGATCTTAATATTATTATTATTAATAATAAACTATATATATTTAGATTCTCCATGATTAATTATGAAAGAAAAACAATATATTAAGTGTTGTGACGTGCTTGCTTAATGTTTTTCCATTTTAACTTAGTGTAATAATTTTGTGACGTCACGAAAATGTGAGTCACCTGGTGCCACCTGCCACCAATATTTTCTTGTGCCAATTGCAACAAAATCATACATAAATTCATTATTTTATTAAAACAAAGTTATTCGTTGAAAATTACATAAATTTTTATGCAAAAATGAGGCAGACTTGAGGCAAATATTTTGCCACTGTCACTTTTTTTTTTGCATCTATATTTGCTTCTTTTCACTACCGATCAAGTTGAAAATTTCATAGTAAATTCAATTTTTATTATTTAGTAACGTTTAATTATCAAAAAAAAAACATAAAACTTGCTGGAACTAATGTTTTTCCATTTTGACTTAGTGTAATAATACTGTCACCAGTCATGAAAATGTGAGTCACCAGGTGCCACCTGCCACCAATATTTTCTTGTGACAAATGCAACAAAATCATATATAAATTCATTATTTTATTAAAACAAAGTTATTTGTTGAAAATTACATAAGTTTTTATGCAAAAATGATGCAAAATCGAGGCAGACTTGAGGCAAATATTTTGCCACTATGTCACTTTTTTTTGCATCCATATTTGCTTCTTTTCACTACCTACCAACTTGAAATTTCATTTAAATTTCATTTTTTATTATCTAGTAATGTTTAATTATCAATAAAATACAGAAAACAAGCATAAAACTTGCTGGAATTTGCCTCACTCTTTTATCAATTTGCCTCATGCACTTGAGGCAAAAGGGACTAGTACTTTTAGGAGTCGTGGATGTTATATGGACGAGGCAGGGAAGCAGGAGCGAATCAATTTTCTGATCAAGCTGCGAACCTGGGCCATGTCCGAGGCGAGCCAGGCTGTGCTGCGCACAGCCTATTACCGCATGGCCATTGGAGATGTCGTGAAGCGGTGGTCTGTGCTGACGGCGGACTTGGACTGCAAAACGCTGGGCGACATGTACAAGGAGTACGTGGACACTCGCGCTTCCAATGAAGCGGAGGTTATTCGGCAGGAGGTCGCCTGGGAGCTAGCCAGGCAGGGCGTGGCGCCCCCGCAGGAGGAGGCCGCGACGAGCGCAGTCACGGCAGCCCAGATCCAGAGCTGGCTACAACAGACGGCTATTAGCCAGCGCACGCTAGAGGTGCTGATGGACCTGGACCTGCCCATCCCGCTGAGTTTTCTCCTGTTCCGGCCCGCCGTCCGCTTTGTAGCGGGGTCCGCCCTGTTTATGCGCAAGGGTAGCGGCAGTGCGTTAGTGATTGTCAAGGACTCGGACGTAATCTTCGCCAATGATCCTGACTCTTTCCAAACCAGCGTGCAGGTGCGCTTTAAGGCGGGGACCGTGGTGGTTGACCGGCGCACGCTGCGTGTGGAACCCAACATTGTGTCGGTGCGCTACGTGCGGGGAGGCGGCGTCACCATCGCGTCCCCGGCGCAGGGTGGCTCCCGGGGCTCCACACCCAAGCCAGGCGAGGATTGGGATATTATCGCGGTCCCCCTGCCGTACCACTACCAGGTCAAGCACTGGTTTAGCTCCATGACGGGCAAGTACTCGCGCGAAATGGTAGGGGGGCAAATGCAAGAGGACCCCTGCGCCGACATCTTTAGCACGGTGCTCACTGCTCTGGGCTACGTCGTGGATGACCTTACCGGCGCACAGAAACAGCTTTTCTTGCCCGACGGCATACTCAAGCCCCGGGAGCACGAGCAATCTGTTTGTTGCCGGGGGGCGCAGCTGACCTACAGCCCCGTCCACAAAAAACTGGTCGACGCCGGCGTGGGGCGGACGGCGCTCGGGCCGCGCGCAGACCCGCACGCGTTTATGCAACTCAAGGGAGCCGGCGCCGAGTATGCGGGCACGGGAGTGCAGGGGTCTACTTTTCTTACTCCGGTGCTAGGACCACAGCCGACGGCCTAGGAGGGGGGGGGGGGGGAAAGCCTCCAAGAGCAAGAATTTTAAAAAAGAAAAAAAAGTTTCCCATTTATTATTAAAGAAAACTCACCTTGCGCGTGGTATTCTTTTTTTATTTTTTATTTATTTTTTTTTACTTTGATTTAATGCAGCAGCCTGTCCTCTCGATCCGGTGCGTAGGGCTTCTTAGGCACAATGGACTCTTTGCGAAAGCGCTCTTCTGCTAGATATTCACAACGCTTATATATGTACTGCTTCCCCAAGAGTGGAACGAATGCGCACCACGTCCCCGGGGCGTACCCCCCACCACTTAGCGGCAGGGTCCGCGCTAAAAATTACGGGGAGCCCCTCTCGCTTCGCTTGGAACACCGCTTCCATCCGCTTGACCTCTTCTTCCGGAAGGGTTTCGTGCTCAAAGAAGTAACCCCCGCGTATGCCAGGCGGGTACAGAAAGGCGTCCTCGTCCCAGTAGTCGATTCGCCAACCTCGCTCGGCCTCCTGAGAGGCCATAAGCTCCACCACGGGCACCCGACGCTTACGGTGCACGATGAGCACGCGCCGGGCTTCGCCGGTTGGCACGCGTGCCTGCAAATCGCCGAGCCAATTGCGAACTACCTTATTGCGCAGAGACGGCGAATGCGGGTCTTGAGCGCGGCGCCAGAGCACTGTCAGCGTGGGGCCTTCTCCGGAACTGGGCCTCCAGTCTCCTGCTATGTCCAACACGTTTGCACTTTCTTCTTCACGCTTGTATCCCTGCCCCTCTAGGTACTTTCGTATGTTTTCGGCTACCACCGAACTCTGCCAACCGCAGGGGCACTTGTCCGCGTCGTCTCGTGTGCTTAGAACTTCGCTGCCGCCGCAGTCGCTGCAGATCTGCTTCACGCCCCACCCTGACACTAAACCCACGCCCTCCCCACGCACCGACGCCAGTACCTCTGAGAGTGGGATCCCGGACATAATAATTTATTTTTTGTCCCCCCTCTCTTTATTTCTCTTGCTTTCTCTTTGGGAGAGAAAGAGGAGAGGAAGCCCTTTCCCCCACCCCCCGCCCCTTTCTTTTGCGTTAGTGCGCGTGGGGCGGGGAGGGGGGGGGGGTGGGAAGGATAGAGATGGGTGTGATCCGGGGCTTAGAGACTAGCGCCGGCGATAATGGCTTCTCTTTCTGTGGCGTATATGGTTTGCAGACGCGCGCGGGCGGAGTTGATGCGCCCCAGGAGAGCGCTGATGCCCAGGCCACAGAGAAAGCCTATTTCTGCCATGTTGTAAAAGAGTTTAAGGGAAGCTAGGTGCGAGTCGCACAGAGCGTGCAGGTGCATTAGCCGCTCCAGTTGCCAGAGGACGTAAACGCTCAAAAAGAAAGCAGCGGTAATAATCCAAAAGTGACCAGCTAGCCCTGGCGGGGCTGTGCGCTCGCCCCAGGCGTAGATAGTCCATTCTTGTAGAAAGAGCTTGTAAGGACGCCGGATGAGCCAGAAGTAGCCCACGCTTGCACAGCCGGTGACAAACACCAACATAGCAAAGAATTGGTAGGGCACCCACAGCTGACAACAGAACAGGATGCACAGTACGCAAAGAATCTCTAGCACAAGGCAGACCCACATAACCACCAAGGAGTCGCTGTGCAGCAACACGATACTACCCAGGCAGGCAGTGCCAACCACCATCGCCAGGGATACCAGGTACAGGTTGACTGAGCAATGCTGGTAAAACGCGATAGATCCCACCTGTAGCTTGCCAAAACGGCTTCCTCGTCCTCTCCCTGTTCTGCCAAGCCAAGGTCTGCACCCCCGGAACCCACGCCCGGGCCGGTGGCGTCCCCTTGCTGCGCCTGGGCCGCCTCCAGGGCTTGCATTCGCTGGGGCAAGACCATTGCCTGTATGTCGCGCAAAAGCAGGTTGACAAAGTCTCTGACCCCCTCGGTATGAGAATAGAAACTGTCTGTATCAAACTGGTGTTGCCTGAGCGCCGGGAGGCGGGGTGTGCGCGGGTAGGCCGCCCCAGAGCTTTCGCTATTGCTCCAAACCGACGGGATGCTGAACACGCGCAGCACCATGTTGTGCCAGAGTGCGTAGCTGACCTCTTGCTCCGGGCGCACCGCCTGCCTACTATAAACAACGGAGCTGTTGTCCCGGGCCACGTTCAGGCCGGCTAGGCTGGCGGTCGAGCGCAGACCCCTTCGCTTATCATTCCTCTGTGCGCCCGCATACTGGGAAACAGGAGGTGCGCGGACCTCCTGCAAAAAGGCTAGCCTAGCCTGCTCCAGCGCGGCAAAGCCAGGGTCCAAGCGCCCGCCGTGCGCGCGGCTGTCCGTCCGCGTGATGGGGATGGGAGGTCCCGCCGTAGCAGATACCCCCAGCTCCCACTTGGGTTGGCTGTGCAGCCAGGCCTCCTCGTAGATGCGGTCTACGTTGCCCTGCCGGCGCCTGGCCAACAATACCGCGTCCAGCGCGTGGTCCAGCGTGTAAGCCAGGCGCGTATTTTCCAGCTGCAGGCGCAGCGCATAGACTTCCAACAAAGACGCCATGGGGCTGTTGGGCATTCCATCGCTGTTGGGGCGGTACGGGGGATACTCGACTACTACCACCGGTTGATCGCGCGGGGCCTCGTCCAGCCCCCCCTGAGCCCCCCGGTCGCTCCCAGTCTGCCACAGGGCGCGGCAGCTGTACGTGCGTCCCCCGGGGCCATCGGAGAACGAAATATCGTACTTCAGGGCGTCCAGGCAGCTGTACACGGCTCCCAGCGACTCGTGCTTTTGTTGTTGCAATAAACAAAAACCTTGCTTGTAAATGCTATCTACAATGGACTGGCTGAGATGGACGGCGTTCAGTTCGCAGGTTTGTAACAAGGGGTGAGCTGGAGTTTGCCCCTTTTGGTCCACAATTACCAAACCTCCCGCACTGACTTGCTCCTTCACTTTGCTTAGGCTCGAATACACGCTAGGCTCTCTGCTCATGCGCTCCAACAAGGCCAGCGCGCTGCGGCTTATGCGCACAGCGCTGTCGGACCCCCATGCCATCTTGCCGAACTCGCCATCCAGCGCCTCTAAGTCTCTCGCGGCGGGCGCCGGCTGCATCCAGCCTTGGATTACGACCTCTGTCTTTCTTCCTTGTCTATAGGTAGGAAAAAAAAAGAAACAGAGGAGAAGAGGAAGGGGGGGGGGAGAGGGAGGAAAAGGACGGGAGAGTACAAAAAGGGGGAGGAGAGGGGGAGAGGAGAGGGAGCAGAGAGAGAGAGAGGGAGAGAGAGAGAGAGAAAGAGGGAGGGGGGGGGGAGATCCCCCTTTCTTTCCCCCCCTTGCCTATCTGTAAACTCCCTCTCTTTCTTTCCTCACTTCCTTTTTTGCCTTAGTTTTTAGTATAAAGGCCAGAATGTTGCAATGCAATTACTTCGCCATAGAGAACCGGGTGTGTTTGCCCTGCAGCTGGTTGCACCCCTTAAGGGCCCTGAACAAGATAGAGTGCCTCGATGGCGAGGTCACGTCTTTCCAGCCAGAGCTGCCTGGCCTGCTGTACAGAAACATCGACCACTTTCACCAGACGGTCGGATTTTTGATTTTTGCGCCCCTCGTCACTATGTTGGTGGTGGAAACTCTGGCCAGATTCCATGCCCAATACATCGACATCAAAAAAACGCAAGTTCCGGGAGAGGGTGTACCTACCCGAATTCAAATACATTACCCTCGCCTTTATTTTCCGATGGGCTGCATTCTCGCCGGCTACGTGCTTGACGTGGAGTGGAGGGAGAGCAGCAGACTCAACGATTTCCTGATGCTGTTCTTACTGGAGGCGCTTCTTTTTATTTGCTACGGGCTTCCTGCCGGTGTATTCTGGTGGGAGGGAATTACTATTTATGTCTACGAGATTTGCAACGGCTTATTCTACTGCGCCACCACCATCATCTACGCCATTGTCTGGAGCTGGGCGCCACAGACGCCGCTGTACCAGGCCGCGGCGTCCTGGGGGCTGGCGGGTGTTTTCATCATGGGGCTTGCTTCGCTCGGGCTGCTGCTGCAGGATAATTACCGCCGAGGAAGGTACGGATCCAGGTATGGGTCGCTCGAGCTAATGCGAAGCATAAACGTTAGTACTTGGGCCAGACCGAAATCTGATACAACTGACACTGACGCTACCGATTGGAGAAATCTTGTAAAAAAATCTCTTGCAGAGCAGAAAGACCTCGTCAAGGACGATTTGAACAGGACTGTGATAATGGGGGGTTTTGTTCCGCGCACGATGTTTTGGTTGGGTCTCGTTGTGGAGGTAGTAGCATTTGCTGTCAAAGGCCCGTATTGGGTAGCGATGCTGGCAACCGTTAGTAGTACCTGCCAAACACAGACCACACCCTTTTTCATTGCCAGCGCAGTGCTTGCGACGATGGCGCTGATTGCGTTAGTGATGTTCCTCCGTTTTTTTGTCAGCAAATTTATGCTCATGTGTTACAAGAAAAAAACTCGTGTGTTACCGAGCAGCACTGAGCTATCCTCCTCAGGGGACAGTACCAAGAAAGGAAACGCCGAGATGGAAATCGAGAAACTCGCACAATACTATGAATTTTGGTGCGTTCAAGGCAAGAAGAAGAAGAAAGGGGGTTAATGATGCTCAAGACCCCCCCCCTCGAACACCCGCCGGCTACTGAGTTGCAGGAAGAATTACTGCAAGATCTGCTAGCTCGGACCACCTCACCTTATGGAATCTTGGCTGTCATGTATCTTCTTGAAAACCGAGAATTGCTTCTTCAAGAGCTTCGGCGGAAATAGCGCGGCTTCAAGCAAGGATTCAAAAGCAAAAAACAAAAACTGTAGACACCGCTGTAAAAGAGATTTTGAATTAAAAAAATATAATAAAGACCCAAGGGCATTTGCGGACTTTGTTTGAGCTGTTCGTGGTGTTTGGCGCCTTAAAAGTCTTCTTCATAAAAAGAATTCCGGGGCTGATGATGATGATTCGGCTGGGCGGCGGTGCCAAGGAGGAGAGACTGGCAAAGTCCTGTGAACGCTCTTCTTCTTCTTCTTCGTGCCAAGACGGGCTGTTTAGCCCCCTGTCTTCAACCGGGGCCGAGGAGGCCGGCACAGCCGGGAGTGCGTCGTCATTAGCGTCCGTGCCGCCCCCGTCTCCGGCCCCGGCTCCAGCTCGGGCTCCGGCTCCGGTTTCGGCTGCGGGGGGGTTGCGCCAGTGGCGCCGTATCCAGTAAAAGAAGGTGAGTCGGGGTCGGGGGAGGGGACGGGTCCGCTGTAAGCAGGAGACAGGGGTTCGTACGCCAGGGATGACGCGTGTGTGGTTGGGAGCTGCGCCCGCCCCCCGGCCCTGGGCTCGAGAGTGAAGGGCGGGGCGAGTGTGGGGGCGCGGGGAGGTTTATTCAAGGCCGGCCACGCTCCGCGGTAAGAGCGGTCGGTGTGGTCATAGGGGTAGCTGCCGTCGTCGTCGTGGCTGTCCCAACAGGGAGGGCCGTTGCTGCTGTTGTCGGTGGTGGCAATAGCAGCGGATGTGCTGCTGTTGTCCGTAGCGCGGCGTCTGCGTTGGGCCTTGCGAACGGGCGGCGTGGGCGTGTAGTTGTCCGCCGCCCTCCCCTCCTCCATTTCCGCCTCCTCCTCGTCCTCCTCTGCTTCCTCGTCGTACCGATTCTGCAAGCCGCCATACCAGGCGTCGTCATAGCTCCTTTCCTGGTCCGAGAAGTAACTGCCCAGCCTGGTTGGGGCCCGTTCACGGGCGGCCCCCACGGCACGGCCGCGCGGGGTCCTGGCGGAGCTTGTGGGGTAGGGGGGATGGCCCGTGGGCGCGGGCTTTCTGCGCTTGGCCGGGTGCGGCGCGAAGGCGCGCCGTGGTTTGTGGTCTTGCAACACCGAGAGCGGGTTGGACTGGAAGTGCGCGAGGCGCCGGCTTAGGTCTCGCGGCCGGTAGCTGAATTGCAGCGCCACCTCCGGGCGGAGGCAGTCGCGCGCCTGGAGCGCTCCCTGGCCTAGTGGCTTCGCGTTGCTTTCCTGCATGAGCAGGTCCTCCGCTGTCAGGGAGTAGTTTGTGCACTGGAGCGCAACTATCTTTCCCAGCGTCATTTTGTTGGTGAGGGGGCGTTTCATGGCGGGGACGTGGTCCATAAAAGGCGGCATAACTACGGGGAGACGGCCCAGCACGGACGCGTTGAGGGCCATGTCCCCGCTAGCGGTGGTGCTGATGGTCTTGGCATTGACGTTGAAGAGAAGGATCTGGCGTCCGTAGAGGCGGGCTAGCTCTTCGGTCCCGCAGCCGACGCGGTGCAGGCAATGGTCGATCAGAGGCAGCTGCGTACAGGGGCGGGCGATGATCTTGTACCCCCGCACGCGCACGTCGCTGGTGCGGAGAAGACGAGTTTCACCGTCGTGGAGCTCATCAGAGTTATGAGGGTCGTAGAGGCGGCGGGGCCACAGCAAACCGTCTCTCGCCAGCAGCACCCCCAGGCGACGGTAGCTCCAGACCAGCTGTTGCGAATCGTGGGACTTGCGGCGTTGGGGCCAGTTTAGCAGGACGCGCGACGGCTGGTACAAATCCCGCGCCTCTCGGAGGCAGTTGGCGTGCAGATCCTGGAAGTAGGCGGCGAGAGTGTCCACCAGCACGTCAATAACCACCGCGGGCGCAAACAGGAGCCAGGCCATTTTGAGCGCCTCCAGCAGGTCCAGGTGGCCGGGAGGGGGGGGTCTGCCAGGAAGATCCCGCCAGCGGTGCTTGAGATAGCTTCTGTCGAGCCGCGCGCTCGTCTGCCCGTGCTCAAAGGCCCGGCTAGCTAGCCCCAGCGCTTTGACCGCCTGGGCGCTGCGCGGGGTAAAGACGGAGTTGTCCAACAGCCTCCAGCGAGCAGTCAAAAAGCCGCCGGCCTTTTCGGCGCCCGGCACCTTCCATGCTAGCACCAGGGGCGGCACGCCCGGGAGGTCCAGCTCGAGCGTCGTGATCCCCCTCTCCCCGGCCGGCGCCTGGGGCCCGTAGCCATGGAGCAGAGACGACGCCTGAGCACCCCCCGCAGGCGACCGCTGCCGGTGCAGTTGCGGTTCCTCGTCGTAACAGCAAACCATCCGTAACGTATCTCGCCATTCACGGCGTGGGCCCTGGCTCCTGGCCACATCGAATTCGGCCTTGGCGCGACGGGCGTGGGACTTGTTGCGCAGCACTGTGTCGATCTGCTGCGTCCAGCTCTCGCGGTCGGCGTCGTCCTCTTCTGCTCCTAGCCCGCACAGGGCCACCCAGCCCTGGGCACGCCAGTGCACCCTGGCACAAGCCCACAAGAAGCGCAGGGCGTACACGGCCACTTGTGGGGAGGACGCGCAGGAAACGCACCCCGCCACGGACCCTTCCGACACTGCGCACAGCAGGACCTCCATGCACCACACCCAGAAACCTGTGTTGCTGTTTTCTCGTTCCGTATCTACCAGGTACGCGGCCAGCCTGTCCAGCCAGCGGCGGTTGACGGCTAGCGGTAGTATGTCGGGGAAGATCGCCGGCTGGCAGTGGTTGCTTAGCCATGACTGCACCTCACCTACCCAGACTTCATTCACGTGCACGCCGGGCATCAGAACTCCCAGCGTATCCTGTAGCACCGCCATGTTCAGCAGCCTCAGCGTTTCGGGGGGCAGCTCAGACAAAACCGCCGAACGGCTGCGAGTGAGCTCTACCAGCAGGTTGGCGCGCTTTAACGTTAGGCGCCCCGTCTCTTCGTAGGGTACCAGCACCCACGTAGGCCCGTGTCGGCGCCGAGGCGTCGTCGTCGTCGTCGTCGTCGCAGGGCCTCGGCGGGGGGTCTGGCCTCGGCGTCGGCACGGAGCTCTGAGTCGTCCCAACAGCTCAGCCCCGAACCTCCGCCACTGGAGTTCCAGCTTAGAGCATGGGTCCTAGGCCAAGGGCTGGCGCCAGCCCGCGCGCTAGCCCCCGGCCAGCCTGTCAAGCCCAGAGAACGCCCGCCCGCCTGACCGCAGACTGTCGGGCTGGGCTCCGGCAGGAGTGTACGGGGGGCCGGGGCAAGGAAGAAGAAGAAGAAGAAGAAGAAGAAGAAGAAGAAGAAGAAGAAGAAGAAGAAGAAGAAGAAGAAGAAGAAGAAGAAGAAGAAGAAGAAGAAGAAGAAAAAGAAAAAGAGGCGCCCTGGCGGGGTTGGACCAAGGGGGCTGGCGCAGCCAGAGCTCGTCAATCCCCGGTGGGGCGTGGGCCGAATGGTGAGCAGCTACACTAGCCAGCTCCGCGCCTACGCATTCGTCAAAAAATGCCCCGGCCGCTTCTTTAGAGCCTACCGTAATCAAGACTGGCCCCAGCAGGGTAGAGAGCGAAGTCGACCATAGCGGGTGCTTGAGCAGCGCCGCCAGGGCAGCGGACGTCTGCTTGTCCTCGTCCAGACCCAGCACAACCAAGCGCGCCGGAAACCGAGCTCGCTACAAAACGACGCCAGCCTCTCAATTGCCTGCTCCGTTAAGCCGGCGGTCGTGCATCTCTACTACGCAGCCGCTCCCTTTGTGCGCTCGGAAAGGAAACTCCGACGTCCCCCCCGCCCAGCGCCGATAGGCACGGAACGGGAAAGCCAGCGCGTTTTTGTGCTCCTCGAGGGAGAAGCGGGGTTGCCGTGCAGCAACAGCACGAGCGGCGCCTCAGCTTCCTTCAGCAGCTCCGCGCGCAAGAACGCGCCACTTCTCGACCAAACCACGGAACGCCACGGGCCGTCCCGGGGGCCCCACCCGCCAGCGCGGGCTGCTGGGGGGTAAAGCAAGAGGCAGAGAGTTCCCGGGAGGGCGGCATGCTCCTGGTTCCGTTCCAAAAAAGCTGTGCGCCCCGGGGCAAACCCTCCAATTGGTACAGGTCGTTCACTGTGTCTACACGCAGATGGCCTGCATGTTCGGGCCGCGGGAAAAGCCCGGGGGGAGCCTCCGTGATCACCGAAAAGTTTACGCCTCCGGACAGCGCATACCACAGGCTCAGCACACGGCATTGATCCGCGGCAAGCTCGCCACAACCCAAAAGGGCCCCGGGGAACTCTGTTGTAAGGCCAGAACCAGCGAGCGACAGTAGCCCCCTAGCTGAGCCGCCGAGCCACACTCCGCCAAGACTGCCTCCACAGCTCGGAGCTCCCGCTCAGCCCCGTCAAGGCCCAGCGGAAAGCATTGGCGTGAGGACAGGGGCTTGGGCAGCGGCAGCTGACACGGCAGCATCGCCCTGACATCCTCTAGCGAATGAAGCTCCAGCTCGACCGCGGTGGCTCACCGAGCGAAGAGGCCGACGGCAGGTACGACGACGCCTCGTCGTATCCCTTTTCCGTTCCGCGTAGCTGGCACTTAGCCACAGGCAGTGGCGCAGGACAGGCCTGTCTTGCTCTTGCAGCAGACACCAGGAACCTCTAGCGCGATTGGCGAGCGTTGCTGACCAGGAACTGGGGTACTCCAAGCTAAGCACCGGGCTGGCTCCTGCTGCGTCTGCTCGCGTACCCAAAATACGCAGTCTTGGTTCGTATCCGGCAGTCGCAACCTCCAACGCTCCGTCGCTTTCCACCCCAGGTCACGGCAAATCACCACCAGCTCTGGGTGTCTGCCCCCCAACGGCACCTGCCTCGTAATCTGTGTAAACAACTTGGCAGTAATTCTGCCCACTAAAAAAACAACCTCTGGCGGGGGGCTTCGTTGCTTGCAATGGCAGGCTCTGCGAACCGCCTCAAACGACAGCACCGTGGCCAGCCTCTCCTTCGAGCCGGCGTAACCTTCATATGTTTCTCCTGCCTGCTGGTACGAAAACGCAATCTGCACGTAGGCTAGTAGAGCAAGGGCCCTGTATATTGCAGAAGCACCGCTTCCAGCGCCGTTTCGCTCAGCACGTCTTGTAGCATGGACCACACCGAACTCGACATTCTTCTCAGCTCGGCGGGGTCGCTTGCGCGCTCTGATAACCATACCTGCACTAACTCCCCAAACCAGCGGGGGTAGGTCGCCATGTCAGTTTTCTGTCCTGCCACAGCAGGCAAGGAGGGAAGAAAAAGGGGGGCGGGAAGGGGGGGGTGGGGGAAGAAAAAAAAAATGCCAATGAATAAAAAAGCCAACGCAGTGTGCAGTGTGAGTGTGTAAAAAAAAAGAAAAAAGCATTTGGCAAAAGGGGGGGTCCCCCCCCCCCTCCTTTCAACTGCTTCATGTGTTTTTGCGCACGTGTGATCGATCCCTCTCTCCCCCCCCCCCCCTGCAAGGCCAGAGGAAAAAGAGGAGGGGGCGGGTGCCCGTCGCCTGAACTCCTTTTTTTGTTGTCTCCCTTCCCCTTTTTATTTTCCCCCTCCCACTCTTTCTCCGTCTATTTCCTCGCTCTCCCCCCTCCCCCTTCGCCTTCTTGCTCCTGCTCTTCCTTCCTCCCTCCCCCCTCTCTCTCCTCTCCCCCCCCCCTTCTCTCCTTCACCCATTTTCTTGTCCTCTTTTTCCCGTCTCCATCCTTTTATTTCTTTATTGTCTAGGAACTTCGTCAAGCACAGGATTCGGAAAGAAAAGTAATGTTTCACAACAGCACAGCCTCCGCACCGGAATCGGACCCTGACCCGACCCGGCGACTACTCCGCACACTCGCGGCTTTGAGAGCCCAGTCATCAGACTATGCCACAACTGCGCACTGCGCTAGTCAAAAGTCAGGAAGAAAGCAAGTATCAAAATTTAATTACTTCGTTGGATAACATACTACAGACTTGCTACCCGCAACCAGCGTGCCAGGAGGAAGGCCTGGTTGAGCACAGTGACGATTCCGAACGCAGTTGGAAGCGCCGGGCTCTTCCTCCCCGTCGTTTTCGCCGGCAAAAGCGAAAGTAAAAACGAACAACGGCGCTGCACAGTAGTAGTAGTAGTAGTAGTAGTAGTAGTAGCAGTAGTACAAGGGTGATTGGTAACAAGAAGGAGATAAGTAGGGAAGCGCTGCGCGCAGTCAGAAAGAGCAGGACGGGTGCGTTCGTGATAGTAGAAACAAGCCTGTGCCTTTTTTTCCTCCGCTTGCCCAAGTTGTTGGTAGAGGAAGAGGACCACGCTCTCGGTCCAGAAAGCGTAGCGATACCCTCCCCTCCTCGCAACCCAGCTCCTCCGCAAAACGTGCCTAGTTATTCTAGGTCTAAAACGTCTACATGCAGAGGCCCCCTGGGGGGCGTTTTAGCGCACGGGAGGCCCGCTCTCCAGCAAACCTCTAACCCTGCACCCCTACTCTACTTTAAATCGACAAGGGTACGACCCCGCCAACAGTGGTATGGACTATCATCCGGCGCAGAATGTCTACTCGGATTGTACTAAAAGAAGAGAGAAAGAAGGCCTCCCTTTCTTTAAAAAAACAGATATTTTTACGTGAGGAAAAGCTGCGCTGCTTCGAGACGCTCCCGCAGGCGCTCCCGCTGAGTGGGGGGCAGCCCTTCCGTTGCCAAAAGTGCCTTGTTCAGTATGTGGAAAATGTGGGGAGGGGGCGCGCTTTGCCCTTGTGTAATCGCCACGGCAAACATGATTAGCTGTTCTCTGATTTCTAATAAACAGCGTGCGTTCCTATTGTCTGTATAACTCTTTATCAGTCCCAATACTATTTCGCGACGTCCCGGTTCGTTGCTTACCTTATCCAGTAGCTGATTGCACTCCGTAAATAACAGCTGAACAGCGCCTTGGATCCCGCTGGGGTGTGGAGGGAGAGGAAGGTGGAATGTTCGGGGCCAGAGCCGGCGCGAGATGGTACTGCCAAGGCTCGTTGGTGTCTTGCAAGGATACCGGCGCTGGCTGCTGCTGCTGTGCGTTGCTGCTGCTGCTGTTGCTGTTGCTGTGCTGCTGTGCTGTTGCTGCTGTTGATGCGCTGCTGTCGCCTCTGCCGCCGTAGCTATTGCTGTTGTTGCGGCGGTTATGATAGCCCCGGGCTTGACAGGAGCATGGAGCTTTGCATTCTCCTCCACAGCCCTGTTCACCCGTGGTGGTGAATCTAAGATTCAGAACGTTTATTAGAGCGTCGTTGTCTCTTGCGAGGGGACGAAGATACCGCTGTTTCTGTTGGGGTTTCTTCCGAGGGAATGTAAGGCTTGGCCGTTTCGCTCATCCTCTCGTAGTTAATCAGCGAGAGAATGTAATGAAACTGTCTCCTCTCTCTCTCTCGCCTCCCCCTCTCCCCTTCTTCCCTGTTCTTCTCTTTCTTTTTCCCCTTCTCCCCCCCCCCCCCCTCGCCCCTCTTCCCCCCCGTCCCGTCTTGGTGTGTGTGTAGATGGGACGGCGGGAGGGAGGGGGGAGGAGGAGAAGAAAAGGGGCGGAAAAGGGCGGGGGTGAGGGGGGGAGAAAGGGTTAGCAAACTCTTCCAGAGGACAAGGGAAAGCACAAAGACAGGAATGCACTCAAAGATTATGAAAATCAGAAAAAAGAGGAGATTCGGCGGGCTTGTCGATGAAGAAAAGCCCTGCTCAGAAATAAGAAGCAATTGGGCCGCAGATGTGCTGTGCGCTTGGCGCTGGCACACGGAGAGCCCCCGGGCTCACGTTTGCGAGGTAGAGCAGCTCATGTCCCCCCAAGCTTGGCTACAGGCAGCCGCTCGCGATAATTGGCTAGAATGGCCCTTGGCCAAGAGCTGCAGCGAGCTGCAACGTATACAAAGGGAGTACCTGCTCAATCCGGCCTGGACAAATGAGCTGAGGGACTTAGACCCCCGAGCGCCACACCCCACGGCCTTAGCCAGGCTGGGGGCTCTTGAGGTACCGTCGGGTGGTGTGTGCCCCTTGCGCGCACTGGACGCCGCCTTGGGGTGCGCCATAACCCAAAGCCTTGCCGTGCAGGGGGCGATAGCCGCTGTTGACTTATCAGGCTCCCCTGGAGAATGGCTATTAGCGCTAAGCTCCTTTCGTACGCAGGGTCTTTTGGTGATTAGCCCGGGCTGGCATAGACAGCCAGAACAAAGCGGCGGGGGTCTGCTGCGCGCCTGGTCTAAGGGTTGTCAGTCGGGGGTCGTGGATCTAAGTTCGGTGCTGCTAGAACCCCCGCAACCACACAGCGCGTCCGAAGTGCTAGACCAGCGCAGGCTTATCTGCAGACTTGTCTTGGGAGACGGAGTTGCCAAGGCTCGAGCAAAAACCGACGTGTTGGAAAGGGAGACCAGATCCTTGCCTCTACTCGCTGCGCAGCTCGCCCAGGGTATTCTTCTGCTGCAGAAAGGCACGTCCCGCCGCCCCTTCTCTTGGACGAAGCAAGACAGTGGAGGGGAACTTCTGGTATGTAGATTCTGGCGAGGCTGTGCACTAGCTACTCAGTTGGTGCTGTCTTTGGCGGTGGGCTGCTTCGAAGAGTGGTGCGTAGTAAAGCCTTACCACAGTCCGGCTCATGAGCCTGATGCGTATTTGGCACTGCGCAGCCTCCGCCGCGTTCCTCCAGCCGAGAGAGCAGCAGAATCCGTGTCGGACGCCGTGCGATTGTTACAGGAAATTGGGTTAAGGCCGCACGGCTCGGGGGTGGAGTTTTCCCTTGCAGAAGAAGAAGCCCGCATCATGCTAGGGGTTTTCGGGGCGGACCAGGCCTGGAGGTTCAGGGATTGTTTTGCGCAATCCGTCTGCGCTGTTCTTCGTCTGCAGCACTACTGTCTGTGCAGGCTGTGGCTCAGGCGCAGCAAGAAGCAAGCGGATGTGCAGTTAGGAGCCTTGGTGTCTCGCGCGCTGGTTTGTAGCGGACCTCACCCGCCCGTCAAGCCGCGAACTTGCCAGGTCGGACGCCCCGCCGAGCTGTGGTACAGCAAGCACGCGCCCCAAAGCCTGCCTGCTCCCTGTTCCGGCGGCGAAAACGATCAAATACTGCGTGACCCCGTAGCGTTGTTGGGGATGACACCGCAAGTCTGGCGCCGCCTCTGCGGCGTTGCAGAGGACGACCAGGAAGACTGTGCTTTGTCAAGCCATAGTTTGTCGGGTTGGCGTAATCTGAGAAATCAAGCCGGGAGGGCTCTGTTGTGGGGCGCCGGACACGGCTCGTTTTTACTCCCATGCGACCGCCTCCCTGCCATAGCTCCCTGGGAAACTCCGCCCTCTCTGTTGGAACAGGAAGCCCTGGCTAAGTTTTTAATTGCCAAGGCTCCTGGCAGGGCCCGCTTGGAAAAGGCACTGTACCAGGTTTCAGCGCCAATACACGACCTGACCTTGCCCGTAGGAGCTCTGGTTTTGGTTGAGGGGTGTCCCCGATCAAAGGTGTTCTTAGTGGCAGATCTAGTTCATTGGCCTTCTCATGCGCACGTCGCAGCCACCGCCAATCTTCTCGAGCGCCTGCGATTCCTGGCAGACATAGTGGTTCCCACCCTAGCGCAACCCGGTAGGTTATGTCTGCCTTTTCCTGTCCCTGTCCATCCTCCTTCCCTCTCCCCTCCCTCTTTACCCCTCTTTTCTTCCCCTGTGTAAACGTGGACTACGAGGGAGAGGGGGGAGAGGGGAGTGTAGAGGAGAAAACTCTAAGCCTTGGACTTAGAGTTTTCTTCTTTTCTGGCTATTTTGTTTAAAATAAAAAGGGAGGCGGGGAGGAAAGAGAAGGGAAAGCAAAAGAGGGGCAGAAATGAACGATTTAAAAAGTCATTTTGGGTATTTGTGGAAAGTTGGCAAGGGGTGGGCCAGGGAGTGGTTAGAAAAGGTGGTCTATGGCATTCTATGGAACCCATTTTCGCTGTCGCTCCACCGGCTGGCCACGATCGCGGTGTATACAGCAGTGCTGTCGTGGCTCAGTCTGCGGGGCATTGTAACGTTACCTATCATTGACCCGAACGTGCCTACCGGGATTTTAACGGCTGTGACCTTTTTTACAAGTTCGGTTTACGCTGGGGCACAGTCCCGGCGGGTGGCAAACATACGTGAGTTCAAGGATTTTCTGCACATAGTGCGTAGCGTGAGCCTGTCATTTGCGCGAGAACTTTGTTTTATTAAGACTGACAACAACAACAACAATGCTAGGCGGGTCGCCTCGGCGGGATCTACCACTCGGTCATGTTCAACAAACGAGTGCACCAAAGCTATTGTCCAATGCAGCAACACGCTGCTGGGGCTGCTGATCGACAGCCAGCTTGCAACCATGCGCAAAGAAACTATGCCAGGCCTCGTGAAAAAATTAGGTTCTATAATGAACACAAACGGTTGCAATTGCGTCCGAGATGTCTGGTCCCACATCAAGGCAAACATAAACTCCGGCCCAATTGCAAGCTCAAGCGCCAGCGGTAATACGTCAACGGTGTCTGAACAGAAGCGATACGAGCGGCAAATCGCGCTGGATAGCGACAACCCCGCCGTCATCATGTCGGCCTTGTACTTGTGTATGGCCAAGCTGGAGCCCCTCACTCCCGAAGGGGCGCGCTGGCGTCTGGGGTCTATACTCAACGAGTTGGAAGCCGCGCGCCGGCGTGTGAGCGTGCATTCTACGCGCGAGATATCCCGTGTCGTGAGCGTGTTTGCGTATACCTCTGTGTGGGCTTGGACAGTCTACCTGCCGGTGGCCCTAATCCCTACCTCACATGAGTACTCAGCCGTAATCACCACTTGTTTGTCTGCTGTTTTTATCTGGGCCATTACGGACTCGGCGGGTGAAATCAACAACATTTATTGTTGTCGTTCGGAACATAGTTCAGTGAGCGACTACTACGCTGATATAGACGCGGGCGCAACCAAAAGCTTATTGGGCCCCAAGCAGAGCCCCAAGGGCTCCCAGGCAAACTAACATTTTACGCAACTGAGCTATCTCGTCCTTGGAAAGTCCCTGGCTGCGTTGGAGCACGTCTGCTAGATTTGGGGCTGCGGGGACAGGGCTGGCTGGGCTGGTAGAGTGTGAGCTGGTTGCGGACGGAGTGCGCGCGCGCTTGCGTGTTCCCCGGTTGGGACGAGCGGACCTAGGCCCGGGGGCCACCGCAGTGAACGTCATACTCTCCGATCTGGGTCTGGCTCTGGCACGGGTAGCATGAATATTGCTACCAGCAGCAATAGCAGCAGCAGCAGTAGTGGTAGTAGCAGCAGTAGTGGTAGTAGCAGCGGTAGTCGCGTGCCAAAACTTCTTGGCGCAAACGGAGCCAACAAAGAACACACGTCCGCTCTTCTGATGGCAGAGCACATTGACTTCATTGATGGCCTCTCCACACAGGCAGTGGGTACGGTGAAATCCCTCCAGATCCCCACGGTAGCAAAGCGGCTTGGGCGGCAGAGTGACCACGGACCCTTCTCCCGCTGAGTCCTCCTCCTCTTCCTCCTCTTCTTCCTCCTCCTCTTCCTCCTCTTCGCGCAGCATACGCGAAGAAGGCCCCCCGCCTCCTTCCAACTCTTGAACCTCGTCGTCGTCGGCCTCGTCTAACTCGGAAGAGTCATCGGCGCTTGAGTGTTCGCTACTCGTGGAATTTGCGTCCGGCTGGGGTCGGTACTCTCCTCCGTCTCGCAGTGTAATGCAATATGGCAAAGAGCATTCGCAGGTTTGGGCACACCAACGTAGCACATCTGGGCTGTTCTTGCTTAGCACACGGAATTCGTATGCTAGGTCATACATAGAAGCCCCAACGCAGGCACCGCTTATGCTTTCCAGAATACGTCGCAACGGATAGCGCTGGGTCGAATACTTCTGCCACAAGGGAATCACATTTTGCTCTAATTCTTGGACAGGGCTCAGAGCAGCGCTCTGCGGCTGAGGCTCGGGGCGTGAGTTTGGCAATTGTCTGGAACGAGTCTGCATTATCAGGCGCGGGTTTGGGGGTTGTGTTTATGCCGGGGGGGGGTGGGTGTGTCTGTGTGCGCGTCTTGCCTTTTTTCCTTTTGTTTTTCTCTTTTTTGTCGAAGAAAAAGGGTGGGGAAAGGGGGGGGGCACCCCCCCCCCCCGGGTTCAAAAAAAAACCCGCGCGTTCATGGGAAAAATGTCCCCGGCCCTGACAGAGGGGGGGGGGCACCCCCCCCCCTTGAGGTGGCGGATCGTCTGTTTGGGAGCGGGGTGTGCGCACACAAATTAGAAGATTGCCACGGAGAGAGAAGTCTGTGGAAGGTCGATGAAAGCTGGCTGTTATTCCCCTGTCGTCGTTGGGCCACCGAAAACTGTTCCGTCCTACAGCTTGATAGAATACAAGTGCATTGGATGCCAGGCTCCATGGAAGAGATGCGAAGTTTCTTCGTCTGTCGAACACTTGTCAAACGCAGTTAGCTGCAGGAGCTGCGGCCTGCTGTGGTGTGTGGTCTGCAACAGAGCTACGTCCGCTCAACAAATCCATCCCTTCTGCCCCAAGTCGGTGCTTCTGTTTGTCAAAGATAAAGGGAGGCGATGCGTTCTCTCTCCGCTGTCCTTCATATCTCTTAAAAAGTCAGGGTACAAGACGTATTCTGTCTGTAACAGGAAGACAGTCCAAACGTTTTATCTCTGGAGCAGGCGCAAGCCCAGGCTCTCTGAAAAGGTACCGGCAAGCGCGGACAACTTCGTCGTCGTGGTGGAGCATGGTGCTGTGACTGCAGTGCGTGGACCTCTGGGGCAAGAGCTCCCCTTCCATTTCGAAGACCCGGGGCAGGCGGCAAGCCCCCCCCCACGGAGCGCGCCGGGCAAAAGAAGGAGAGCTAGGAAGCCCACGGACGCCTGCGTGGCCCCACCTGCCAAGGCGGGGGCAGAGGCTGGTAAGAAAAGAAGAAAGCTTGGTGTAAGAAGACGGAAATGGGTTGGGGGCCTGTTGGGGGAATGCTCCCAGGCTCTGGGGAATGCTTTCGATAAAGCTTCTTGGCGGGACTTAGTACATGACCTAGGCCTGAACACCTTGAGTAGCCGCCCAGCCACCTTGCCTGTGGCACAGCTGGATTCCTTTCGTGCGCTGTTGGAAGGTCTGCGTCAGGAATTAGTCCAGTGTTTTGGCGTCTACTGCGCTTTAGTGCACGAGTACACTGCGTACCAGGTGGTTTTGCGCGGCGTCTACCCTCAGGGGGTTCAGCAAGAACAGTCCGTCTTGAGCTCTGTGGTTTTGCCTGGCGGCGTGGCGTGCGAACCTCAGCCCGGCAGCACTTGTGCTCGCTTGCAGAACCTGCTGGTGCTAAGACACTATTTAGTACGCGGCGGCTTGGCGCCTGACTTTTTGGGCTATTTGCAGCACACCCAAGGCACCATCCTCGGAAAGTGGGCAGCCGAGGTTCTGGCCCTGTTGCCGGCCCCGAATTGCAATTTGGCGCTGCGTGACAAAGTCTTGAATCTACTGAGCGAGCTGCGGGTTATGTCTTTGGATGAGGCGCCGTGCGAAGGGTCCGCCACCGCACAGCGCCTGCAGGCTCTGCTGCGCTGCCGGCTGCACGAGGCCCGGAACAAGCTATTGGCGCGGTTGCCCACCCTGTCTAGGGCGACCATGTTACAAAAGGAAGGGTATCTGTACTCTTTGTTCCAGCGACAGCTGCGCGGGGAGGTTCAGGCCACGGAGGAAGCTACGGGGCCGGCGCTGCCCGTCAGCTACCCCAGCTTTTTAGCTATGCTCAGCCTGCTTCACAAAACGCTGCCCCGTGGACTGCCGCCAGAGTTTGACTGTTTCCAGTCCGAGCTAGGACGTGAGCCAGGGAGGCTTGCCTACTCGCTGCTGTCGGTACTGCATGGCTTGCTTGCGTGGGACCCCCTCGCTATCACCACCGACTATTGCCATGGGGTACTGCACTACGGACACTTCAAGGGCACACTGGAATCGTTGGCGTTGTGGGAGAAGGACTCTGTAACGTTAGAACCAGGCTGGTCAGACCAAGGCTTTTTTGCCACCGAGCTGGAGGCCAAACGGCGGTTGCCAGCCTATGTCCAAGCGGTCGAACGCTATGCCCTGGGCTACGTGGCGGCCGGCGGGGAATGGTGTGCCCCCCCGAGTGCCTGCTGGGATAGCACTCTGGTTAGTAGCTGGGAAACTTTTTTTGCGCTTTGGTTACAGCTTGCACCCAAGAGTTTTCCTCGGGGGCTGGGGCTACAAGAACAGGAAGAAATAATAGACCTTTGTGATTTTAATTTGTTATGAACGATTAGAGCGGTAACAAAAGTGCAGCGTGTCCACGCTCTCCTGCTCATCGCCCGACGATCGGCGCAGGCCGCGTACCTGCATGTTAAAGCACTTAGTAGACTGTACTTTGGACCACTTACAGCACAGGCCCTGCCAGTCGCTAGCGTCGCATTCCTTACCGTTTAGAATAGTCACTTTCCCGCACAGAACCCCCGGCTGCAGCTCAAAGCCCTGCTTAGAGCAAGTAAATACTACGTCGCCAGCAGTCGGGCGCGGGCAGGCTGGCAGGTGGCTGTTTCCGGTCCTGACGTACTCGCGGCAACAGCGCACGCTCTCTTGTACTGCAAAATTAAAACCATTAACTGTCAAGGCCGTGTTCTGTGCACTAAAATTGCAAACACTAAAGGTTACTATATGCGCTAAGCGCTTATTAATACAAGTCTGAGGAGGGGATCGTGCCTGGGGCGTGGTCCCTGAGGAGGGGGCCGGGGCTCCGTTTTGAGGGGGGGGGGAACCACCCCATCCTGTGTCCACCGGCTTGTGGTTTCTTGTAGCGTAGCTATATACGACACGGGGTCCCCATCCTTACGTTCCGGGGCCAACACTAGGCAGGTAGAGGGCGCTAAACACTGCGCTAATACGCACCATTCTTCAGGCCGAGATGGCTTGGCAGGCTGGAGCGCGCCTAGCCAGCTAAGGCTTTTAGAAGACTTTTGCCAATCCACTTGTCGGCCTTCTTGTGCAAAAGCCAGCAGTTTTTCCATAACAGATTTAGTTCCGTGGGGCCCCCCCAAAAATCTTTGGTTCACTAACATATAGGTCCACCCCCACACCTGCGCCCAGTTCAGGCAGTACAGATGCTCTTTGCCCCTGGCTACCACCAGGCCGGCGCTGGTTCCTTGGTAATACACATGCGAGCACAGACCGCCCCTAGCGTCCAGAGCCTTGACGCGAAAGGTATACCAGCCCTCCATCATGTGATACACGACCGGGCTGTGAGTCTTGCCCCGAATCACGGGGCGTGCGCCCGCCGGCACCGACCGCAGCTGCAGTTGAGCATTTTCTAGATATTCAGTCCCGCGCAAAAGGCACAGCATATTTCTGCCTGGTATATCCACACAGCCTATAAACCGTAGGTCTTCCTGACGTGTGGGGGTCGATATCATAAATGTGCAGTCTATTGCTACAAGCCCGTTCTTTCGCACGACAGCCACTAGCTTGTCTTTTTCATCAGACTGAAAAATACACGCATAGAAACAAGCGCTCTTTTTTGTTGTGTGCGCAAGGTCCGGCATACGGCAAGCGTGCAGCCAGAGAGGCTCGCTCGAACGTTCATTAACAGTAAATTGTAGCAATAAATAGTCTTTGCCTGACATTTTTAATAATAACTGAACGGCTTTTTGTTTCTTTGGAACAGAAGTAAGCGGAAAAGGAGAGGGAGGAAGGAGAGGGAGGGGGAGGGGGGGGGGGAAGAGGTCGACGGAGAAAAGAAAGAGAAAAGGAAGCGGGGGGGGGGGTAGGGGGGTAGGGGGACGCGGGGTCTATTTATGAGGCTTCCCCTTCACCTTCTTCCTCCTCTCCTTTCCCTGCCGACGAAGCCGCGGCCTCGACGGCCGGGTCGCTGCTGCTGCTGCTGCTGTTGTTGCTGCTGCTGCTGCTGCGAGTGGATGTTTCGACAGCTGCTGACTCAGGAGCGGGTTCTCGTTCACCTCGCAGGATGTGCAGCTCCACCAACAAGTCGGTAGTCGTGGCCCCGCAGTTGTTCATGGCGTTGGCACAGCGCTCAATGCTCTTGGCATATTCCAAATGCCTGCTAGCACTAGCTGCCAGGGCCTTGGCAGACTCTTGCTCCTGCCTGTGTTGCTCTCGGTGGATCGCCGCCATTTTGGAAAGAGCGCTGCCGTAGAGCCCCAGCGCTCCGTTGAATAAACGCAGCTTCTTGTCGAGGCTGCTGCTTACCCCGCTAACATGCTCCGCCTTGGCCAGCGCGGACGCCGCTCCGTCGGAGCTGGCCGCGCTCGCCGGCGCGGTCACTGCCGGGCGCGGAGGTCGCCACGCCGGGTTACGTGCGTACTCACGAGCAACGTAGAGCACACGAGTCGGTAGAATGTAGCCGATAACTTTTCCGTCCTTGTTGTAGCGTCTATTGTGGTTGGCCTCGATGCTTTGCAACAGCGGCTGCAGCCCCTCTGCCCACCCCAAAGCCAGAAAAGTCTCCAGCCCGCTGTGCAGGGCCATGTACACCGTATCGCCCGGCCGGACGCCCTGTGGGGCGCGGACCGTCATTACGCAATAGATGGCATCCAGCGCAACTTTTAGCTTGGGGAGAGGGGTTGCCTTGTCCGACGGGTACGCCGGCATCACCATAAACAAGCCCGTATCTCCCAGACGAAGGCCCTTGAAGGACTCTCTGGCAAATGAGTGCACGCCGCGGCTAACCGCATCCAAGTCGCCAACCGCCGATTTATCGTTGCGCGGCTCAAAGTGGACCCCCCGCAGTGTTTTCGAAGAACCCACACGCACAAACTCAGCCCCGGGCTGCCCTAGTACAGAGGCCGCCGCGCTTTTGTTGCGCGCAAGAGGCCTCGAGTCGCTGACGATGCGGCAGGCCCACCCCCATTTGCGCTTGACGTAGTTCCCCGCCAGCCCTACCTCGGTCATGTATTCTTTCTCTTTGGCCAGCAACTTGGCGGGCTCGACGTCCGTGTTCAGCGCCAGCGCGTCCACCAGGCTCAGCAACTGCTTGTGCTCCTCAAAGGCGATCCCTGCCAGCGGCCCAGGTAGTTGTATCAGAGCCTCGATAACACCGGGCTCCCAGGCATCCACTAAACTGCCCAACTCCAGTTTCACCGCCGGCGCTCTGGGTTGTGCCGACTGCTTTTCGCGCTTGCTCTTTTTGCTACTGCGCGAAGGATCGGGGGTGTCGTCAGCGCTTACCTTCTTTTTTGGGGCCTTGGTGACCTCGAATTCAGATTCGGAAAGAGTCTCCTCGGATTCCGAGGATGAAGCCGACGTATCGCCCCTGCGCACTGGCTTTTGTTTAGCTTTTTTGTCCGTTTTGTGCTTCTTGTGCTTGGGCTTGCGTGGTTTTTTTTCTTGTTGCTTCTTTTCCTTGAGCCGTTCTTTTTTCTTCTTACTCTTCTTTTTCTCTTTGTCTTTGTTTTTGCCTGAGATTTTCTCTAGCGCCGCGGCCTTGTCTTTGACGCGGTGGCTCTCTTGCTTCCCACTCTCCGTGGCCGTCTTTTCCCCTTTCTTTTCTTCCTTCTTGCCCCCTGCCTCGGTTTCCCGCTCTTCTTCCTCTCCGTTACCCTCTTCCTCACTCTCCTCCTCTTCGTCCTCATCGTCTTCTTCATCCTCCTCTTCCTCCTCCTCCTCCTCGTCCTCGGGTGCAATAAATGAATCATCGCTACCCAACTCGGAATCGCTCTCCTCGTCATCGTCGTCAGATTGCAAACGTCTTTTCTTTTTCAGCGCCCGATTCTTCCCCGCCGAGGAAGAAGCCTCCATATCCACGAACTTGCTCATTGTTCTCCTGGTCCGAAACGAGAGAAATTTCTGACGCTCGGAATAATCCCCTTACCCTATGCAATTCTTAGGAGCCCTTTTGGGTTAGGGCAAGGGGGGGGGCGCCCCCCCCCTTGCTCTTTATTATCGTAAAACCCCCCCTTTGCCCTTCCTTGCCGGGCACCCCCCCCCCTCTTTCTCTCTCTCTCTCTCTTTCTTTCTCTCTCTCCCTCTCTCTCTTCCCCTCCCCTCCCCCCTTTCTTCCCCCTCCCTCCACCAATTTATACTTTACTGTGGCGTTTGCACGGTGGATCCACCATCTTCGGCCGGCATGCTTTGCAGCTTAATGTTGGCCAGCAGTAAGCTTTGATAACGGCGCAGTGCGTCTCCGTCTACTTCGGTAGTACCGGAAGACGGGTCAAGCCGCAATAAACTCGAGTCCGCCAAGTGAAACAGCAGGGTCTGGTTGGAACGTGCGGCGTCTTTCTTGAACACATCTGCTGGCATAGCTCTATGGCTAACAATATGTTTGCGAATACTGCTTAAGAGCCAATATTGTCCACACTCTTCTTCCCAGCGGCGGCGGTACCATGCCTGTACGCACCGGACGACTATTACAGGGCTGCGATCGCCCCACTCATCCAGAAGATTCTGAAGATGGGCGAAATCTAGATTGTTGCTGTGCCCTTTGGGCAAAAACTCGCAAGCAAAGCAAAAGTCAGAGCTTGCGTTGGGGTGCTGGCGTGCATCGGTTTCCTCGGCTTCTCGTAGATCCGCGTACATGCTAACCGGCTCACGGATAGGATCCTCTTGGCCGGGATCGGCACCCTCGTTACCACCCGCGTCAAACGACTCGTGGGCACTAAGACCTGGTGGGACAGAGCTTGGGGTGCGCGCTCTTGCCGTCCGGCGACGCGAATGGGCCCTTCCCCGATATTCATCATTGTCACTATCGGACAGCTGGAACGGCGTGAGGGCGGCGCTGGAACGCTCCATGAAAGAAAGAGGGTGGGCTCGTGGTTTATTAACAACAAAGAACAAACTGAAATTAGAGGCGGGTGTGCTGACTTCGGGAAATGATTAAAAGTGCCCCCCCCCCTCCCAAAAAAAAAGAGCTGCCCTCAAACAAGGGAACAGGATCGGGGGATGAAAGAAAAGGGAGGGGGGAGGGGGGAGAGAAAAAAGGAAGGGAGAAGAAAGGGGGGAGGAGAGGGGGGGGGGAGGAAAGATGATCTTTTCTCGCTTTTCTCCTCCTCTTCCTCCCCGCGAGTAGGAAAAAGAAAGCGAAAATATTAGGGGCACCCCCCCCCGTTTTTTCTAATGTGTGTTGTAGGTGCTTCTTTGAAGCCGCTTTACCACCCTCCTTAAAAAATGGCTAGTGACAAGAGAGCGTTGCCTTACAGTGAAAAAAGCGTCGGCAGCGGTTTAACCCCCGGCGATTGCCCGAACAGACAGTTAAAACGGCCAAAAACGGCAAAGAGCGCACAGGGTTGTGTGTGGGCGCAACTGCCGCCCGAGATTGTGGGAGTGTTGTTGCTTTATCTGGAGCACGAAAACCTGTTTACCATGTTAAAGGTAGCCAAGAACGGTTTTCTGGGGCACGCAACAGCCGGCGTCAGGTGGCCGCGGTGGTTGGAGCTAAGGTGTTTGCCAGGCCCCTGCGGGTTAGAGCTGTTGAATGCGCACAAGAGTTATCTATGCCTGGCGGTAGTGGATGGCTCCAACCCGTGGGGAGGGAATGTATGGGACTGCGTACGCTACTTGCCTCGGACCAAACGACTGACCATCCAGAATTGGAGGGATCAAAGACTCTGGCGGACATCAGAAGGCATCTCCAAGTTACAGCAGCTGGAGGAACTGACTTTCTCTTCGTGTCAACAGTTGTTGGAACTGTCGCGCCTGTCTGGGCTGCGAAGGCTGCGTGTGGTGCGTTTTCAGAATTGCCACCGGTTGCCTTCGTTACACTTTCTGGCACGATTACCCGCTTTGAAAACACTGGACTTCACGAACAGTTCGAGTGATGGTGTGCTGGATCTTTTGCGTTTTGAAAACCTGCGCAACAATCTCGAACATTTCTGTGCGCCTAGCAGCTACTTCGCGGGGATTCCCCTGTTACGCGTACTTGGCGGACTACGCGCTTTGCGTACATTGGAAATGCCCTGCAGGGCTCAGCTAGGCGTGGAGGGCCTGCTGCGGCTGACGCGGATTACGACGCTGGAAAGTCTGGTCCTGGATAACGCCAGTTGGCAAAGCGTGGGAGCCTTGGCTCCACTAACGGGGCTGCGTTATTTAGAGCTCCGCCAAGCTTTTTTTCTGCAGGAGCTAAAAGGCTTACCGCCGGGGCTGGAGGAGCTTGTCGTCACAGATTGTGTCAGCCTGGGGAGTCTACAAGAAATGAACACACCGGGTCTGCGGCGGCTCAGCCTGTCTGGATGCCAGAGTGCGCTGAGCTTGGACAGCCTATCTGCCCTAAGCAAGCTGGAGTATCTGGAGCTGTCGGGCCGTGGTTGCTCCCTTCGTGACTTGCGTAGGCTGGCAGCTCTGCCGTCTCTTCGCGTCCTAAATCTGCGAGAAGGCAATCCTTCGTCGCGCAACGAGAGCACTGATCTGGCTTGGCTGCATGCGCAGCGCCCAGACTTGAAGATTTTATTGTAGTGTGTCCCCTCCCCTCTCCCCGCTCATCTGCACTTCCCTCCCTACCTCCTGTTTCCCTCCCTCCCCCCCCCCCCCACCCCGCACATCAGTGTGCAGCTAAGGAGCGGGGGGGGGGGGGGGCGTGTGAAAGAGGGTAAGAGAGAGGGGAGGAGGTTTTGTGGCGTGTGGAGGAGTAAGAAAGAGAGAGAGAGAGAGAGAAAAAAGGTTACCAAGGATTCAGTGTATGTATGAGGGGGAGGATAATTCCTTCAATGTTCAGGAAGAGCAAAGAGGTACGTCGGGAGCAGGATGCCAAGGAATCGGCCGTAAGTTCAGATTTTATAAACGGAAGCGGGAACGGCCTCGCGGTAGTTAACCGCGAGGCCGAGGATGTCTGGAACAGTGCTTTGTTGTTGATGAACGGCCCTGCGTCTTTTCGTGCGTGCCTGCGCAGCGCAGTAGCTTCTTACTTTGAATGGATATGCGAAGCCCGTGGCCTGAAAGGCTTGGATCTGCTACTGACGGCCCAGCTGAGCAGCGCTTTTCTTCAAGGACACTGGGACTTTTACGAGTGCCGAGCCAGGCTCTGCCAGGTGTTGGCCGGGGATGAGCCTGGCACGTCGTTGCACGTGCCGCTGGAGTGGGTATCTGGCAGCGTGGTGGCCACTAGCTGGCGTGAGGATTCCGACCCTGGACGGGCTCTTTTGGCTTGGATCTCGGAGTTTGAAAAGACAGAGCTGTCGTGCTATATAAGCTCCTCGCGCTGGGGGGTAGAAGAGGTGTGGTGGTTTGTGCTTCGCTGGCACTTGCAGAACTCTGTCGTGCGCGTGTACGGGGGCAGCCACAGGACGCACCCACACATGAACTACTTTTTGGAGTACAAGGATAGATTGCAGGACTTGCTAGCGGAGGGCCCGTTTTCGGCCGACCAGTGGGGGGAGGAATTGGACAAGTTTGTGAGGGCACACCCTTGCTTAGCACACAAGCATTGTTACGGAGACCAAGCCGGGAGAGCTCCCGAGCTGCAACAATTGGCGCAGTCGCTGCAAAAAGCCGCCGGTAATAACCCGGGGTATGGCCCTGGACTGTTGGCCCATCTCTTTATATACCTGTTTCTGCCGCTGCTAGCGCAGCACTATTTGGGGCAAGCTTCAGGAAAGAGGATGCTGCGGCGCCTGGCACAGCTAGACGTAAACGCGCCCGCTCAGGGTGCCACAAACAGCCAAGCGCGCGTGTCTCAGCTTTTCTTGTACGCATTGATACTGAAGAGTGCTGACCAAGGAACACTAGAATTATATGAGCTTATTGGTCAGGCTATGACACAATGGCAAAAGGTACTGAGGCCCGGTGGCAGATGGGAACGTGGTTTAATTAGGTCAACTCCTCCATAACCATCGTCTTTTTTTTGGATTATTAAAAACAGAGAGCAGGATGAACGAGTCCTAGAAATAATAGTTTTTTAAATTAATTACCAGCAGATTGGCTTGGGACAGGGCTTGGCGCCTGCGGCTGTGAGAGCAGAGGCAAGGTCGCCGAGCCCAGAAAGTTCCAGCATTCCCGCAGCAGTTCTAACGCACTTTGGTCGCTGTATGACTCTATCAAGAGCACCCAGGCAGAGGCATCTGCCCCACGCTGCGGGGTTGTAATCTGGATGTTGGGATTCTCAAGAGTACATTGCAAGCAGGCAGTACAATCCCAGGGCCTGGCCGCTACTAGCTCTCCCGAATCCTCTACGTCAAATACACCGGCTTGACAGACAGACCATGCGCGCCACGCCGAGTCAGCCGGTGGTTGTGCAGCTGACTTGATGATTCTGACCTCGGGCAGATATCTGGGCGTAATTAGCCCTTTTTTAAACAGTCCATTCATGGCGGCGCATCCCTTGGTGCCCCAGGCCCTCAGGTGTAGGCTTTCGCCGGGAAGCAAGTATGCTAAGACTGTTTCGCCCAGCCCGGGAAATAACGGGGGACCGGCGCTGCCCTCCCCCAGCCCGCCCCATCCGCCAGAACGCGCAGCTGGCTAAGCCTGACGGGCTCAGCCCCTAACTCCGCTAGTAGCAGCTCGATCTCCTGGTCCGAGAACATGTCCATGCTCCCGTGGCCTAGCGCCTTCTCACCACCACCACCCCCGTCCTTTCCTTCTACCATGCTAGTTTGCAGCTCGTTCTCTTGCAGCCCCAAGCTTTCCAGCAACCGCTCCAGCGCCCTCGGGTCCTGTTGGCGGAGTCGTGCCAGGGCCTTGCCCTCCTCTTGGGCCAGGCTGGCCCTGGCCAGCCTGCACATTTCTCTCTGTCTGCTCCTGAGAAACTCGCGCAGCCCAGGCAGGTTCGGCACGGGCGAGCGCGCGGCTCGGCTGTTATGGTACTGTAATTCAAACCGGACCGAGTTGTCTGCTCCTAGCATGCTAGGAAAAGCCTCGTTCAGCGGGATCGTTTCTAGCTTGTCTAGCTTGGCGCGCGGCCACGACAGAGATACTTGGGATAGCCGCTGTTGCAATTCTAAGTTACCTAACTGATTTAGGGGCTTGGAGAGCACCTGCACGTGCGAGATCTTGAGCGACGGGCAAAAGTCCAGGGACTGCATCAGGGCCTGGGGCAGTAGCGGACTCTGCACTCCTTCCAGTACAAACGCGGCTGCCTGCGGCAGGTCTGCTAGTGAGCTTAGCTCAACCGGTCGCAAGGTGGCTTGTGCCAGGGCTCTAGTAATTTCCGCACGTTTGTAGCGATCCCATGCCTTACCCAGCATGGCACCCGCCTTCTTTTTTTGGCCGCGTACTACCGGCTAGTAATAATAAACAATAAAAAAAGAAAAATAAAATCAAGAAGAAATTTTGACCTAAATTGATGTGTGTTGCTCCGTCCCCTCCCATTCCCCCCCCCCCCCCACCTTCATCCTTCTCGCCCTGCGCGCGTCCCCCTCTCCCCCTCCCCCTCCACCTCCCCCTCTCCCACCTCCCTCCCTCCCTCCTCCTGCGTCGCTTGGTTTAGCCTCGACGCAAAAGCTTCCTCTGGTCTAAGAAAGTGTAGGCGATGCCGTCTTGTACTTCCAGCCTCCAGCTCAGAGTTTCCGTGCCAAGGCAAGGCTCCACCAGCGCCCCCACAAACCCAGTCCACGGCTTTGCCGGGATCTGTCTCATGTTCCGTGGCAGGTAGGCTCCTGCTTCAGCCACGTACTGCTGCAAAAAAACCTCTTTGTCCAAAGAAACCCTCCCCTTAGCGCACATCTCGATCCAGGCGCACGAGGCCTGGCGGTAACACAGTACGCAAAGACGGGGGTTTGTGCTACCGAGCAAGAGTTGGCAGCAGCTGTGCAGCGCCTCGGCCGTGAAATCGCAGTTAAGCCTGTTCAAGCTTTGCGTTAACTCGGTCACAAAGTTTTTGATCGAGTCGCCTTTGGGCTTGGAGGACAACTGTTGGCTGTTTTTCTGTCGATGGCAAAAGGCCTCGTAGCGATCGTAAAGCCACAGCTCCGCGTCGTTGAAGCGCATGAGCAACGGGCCGCGCGGTGCTCCGGGCGGACGCGGAGGGACCCGGTCGGAGAGCCCCCAACAATGCCTGCCTTGCGAACACGAGAATTTGTCCAGCCCCGCTACCCGCAGGTTGCGCGATTCAGTCTGGGCCGATATCACGGGTAGAATCGAGAGAGGGTTCTCAATGAGCCGCGCGCTCAGGCTCTGTTGCAATTGAGCCGACTCCTCCGGCGTTTTGTCCGCGTACTGGGCCAGGCCTAAAAAGCCTCCTTGAATGTACAAACATTGGCGAGGGCGCAGGAGGCGGTAACAATCCAACACCTGCTTAACCTCCGGGGGATACGAAGAGGCCCCTGCACTAGTTTGTTGCTTGTTCATTTAATGAGAAAGAAATTTTACTCCAAAAAAAATCTACGAGAGAACCTAAGGGAGTAGCTACAGGACAAGGAGACGAAAGGAGAGGGGGAAAGAGGGGAGGGAAAGGGAAGGAAGAGAAAAGAAAGGGGCGGCGCGGGGAGATGGGTGGGGAGCGGGGGGGGGGGGCGGCGCAGAGAAAAAGAAGAAAGCTCACCTGTACTCACTTGCTTGGGCTTATCCCCCCTCTTTCCCTCTTTGCGCCTCTTGCACCTGATAGTATGAGTCACCTACCCGAGGCACTTGCCCGCTTAGAAAGCTCCAGTACATGGAAGAAGGCTGCGAGGTGGCGCCGATGGTATCGTGAATCCAAACCTGCCCGTTTCTTTCAAAGAGGGCGCGCTCAAAGGGGTCTTTTTCCAGGAGCGCGTAACCGCCGCGGTTGATAGGCAAGGGCAGCCCCCGCACTGTCATGGTACGGGCCAACAGTTCGGTGTGTAGGTAATCGAGTTCTCCCAGGCCGGCCAGCGCCTTTGACAGCTCGTAACGAAGCGCTGCCGCGCAAGCTTCTATCCCCAGCACTTGGCAGGCCAGCGAGGGGTCCGAGATCTCAATCGATTCGGGGACCCACTCTGGCCGAGCCAGCAAACGCCTAACCTGCGCCAGCGAGCACTGGCCTGGTTTGAGGCGCAAGGATAGCCTGGCAGACGTCGGGTCGAATTCCACGCCGCTAACGTTGGTTTCGTAACACACAGTAGCCAGCGCCCCCCTGAGGATGCTCTGACAATATAGGTCCGTGTGATTGTACTGGTAGGTGTTGACTTTGCATTCTCTGGGGATGAGCGCTGGTTTGCTGGTTTGCGGCAGGACGGGTTGTGTAGGGGGCGTTGCCTCGTTCTCTGCCTGGGGTGGCGGTGGTGGTGGTGGTGGTGGTGGTGGTGGTGGTGGTAGCGTGCTGCAGGTCCTGACAAAAAACCACGCCAAGCCGCCGGCGGGCGAGCTCCAGCCCGAGCACACTGCAAACACGGGCAGGCTCTGGCGTAGCCTATGTGCAACCCCCTCGGCCCCCCCTCCCAACCCATGGCGCAGCAGGCCTGGTGGTCCAGCACGAGCACAGCGCCATCGCGCGAAACCAAGCGCCGGGTGTCAGGCGCAGCCGTGTCCCCCGGGCGCGGCAGAGGTGCTTCTTTTTGCTTCCGTCTTTTGCGCGGAGCGTCGCTCTCGTCCCCCCCTGAGTGCCCAGACGTGCGCCGCTGGCGCTTGTGCCCCTTCCTGCTAACCCGGCGCTGCTCCCGGGCCTCTTCTTCCTCCTTCTCCTCCCCGCTGCTCTTGTCCTTGTCCCGGTGCTTTTTCTTTTTCTTTGTCTTCTCTTTCTTTTTCTTCTTCTTCTTCTTCTTCTTCTTCGTCTTTTTCGTCTTCTTTGTCTTCTCTTTCGTGCTCTTTTTCTTGTCCTTGTTAGACAGGCGTTCCTCCTTGTCCCGGCGCCTGCGCTTGGCCTTGCGAGGTTTGGAGTCCTGGTGTTTGTTCTTGTCCTTGCGCTTGCGCTTTTTCTTGTGTTCGGCCGGCGATTCACGCGGGGCGCCGTCACTGCCCCCCCGGCCGCCGTCGCCGAGGCCCTGGCCGAAGCCGAGCCCGCACAAGTCTAGGTCTGTGTCCTGCGCAAACAGAGCCAGGTCCGGATATAACCTGCCTATGGCGGTCAAGAAGGCGTGGTAGTCTGAGAAGCCTCGCAGGTCCAAGCAGAGGTCGATGGCGCTGCCTTGCTCAAAGAGACGGACAAAGTCTGGCGGCAGGCTCGTCCTGTCGAGAACATGCAGGCTTGTGCGTGCGTGCACGTCCAGGGAGCGCCATTGCGCAACCTCCTCCGGCGTTCGCACCAGCCCCGTTATCAGCAGGTCCTGGGCCTTGCACTGCAGTTTTGTGAGGGCCAGCACTCGCGGGTGCCCTTCCGTGGCGCGTATGGTGTTGGCGGCCGTGTGTCTTGTGTTGAGCGTAAGCTGAGTGCCCAGGTGGCCGTAGGAGGAAGCCGCTACGCCCCCCACGGAATAACCAAAGTGCAGCCTGTTGGTCTGGAAACAGTGGAGTATTTGTTTGAGCAAGATCTCCAGGAGCGTGAGCGAAAGTTTGTAGACGTGGCGCACGCGCCAGGCGGTGAGTTCGGAGGCGACGTAGGCCTGCGCGGTGGACCAGCAGCTCTGGCCGGGGGTTTGGTAGATGTAGTGCAACGCCCGTTCGACGCAGAACCTCGCGCGCCTGTCGTTGTAGGGCTCCGGGCCGCCGCCGCCGTCGCCGCGTGCGCGGGGCAGCTGCCGGTGCGCTCGCCGGATTCGCTCCGCCAGCAAAGGCAGGGTGAAGGGGGCACGGGGCTGCCAGGTATGCCGCGCGCGTCCCTTGGACTCTTCCCAGGCTAGCTGCTCAAACAGCACTCCCGCCCTGCACAGGCGGAGACGTTCTTCCCGGGCGGCCGCTGCCCCCCCATCGTCGTTGTCGCCGTCGTCGCCGGGCGCAAAGAGCTCCCAGGTGCGCTCGAGCAGGTTCCGGCACGGCGCGCAGGGCTGGGGCTGGGGCTGGGGCTCGTTAGCCAGGCAGAGGTGGAGGTACGGGTGCCGGGCGCAGGGGGGCTGTTGAGGGTCTAGCCACAGGGCGCACAGCTCTGACTGGACGGGCCGCTTGGTGGCCCCGTCCAAGAGCCTCCCCGCAAAGTCGACGATTGTCTCCTGGCCCCGCACTACTAGGCCCGGGGGCAAAAAGCGCAGCCCTTGCAGCGCAAAACTGAGCGTGTGCTGGAAGTAGCCGGTGGTAGCTACGGTGCGCACGTTGCGGCCTACCACCTCACGCGCAGACACCATATGCCACGTAAAATCTCGCACCGGCAGGCCGCCCAGGAACGAGCCCCGCACGTAGCCGCTGTCGGTCGGATCCTGCGGCCGCGAGAAGCAGCTGCGCCGTCCCTGCAGGCTAGGCACGATCAGCGCTTGCTCGTACAGGTGCAGCCCCGCCTGGGTCTCGAGCTGGCGCAGGTCATCGACGGAGCCCTTGGCGCCCGAGGCTACGCTGCTGCGGAGCCCGCGCTGGCGCTCGTTGCCCAGCGCCAGCCCGCGGGCGTAGCGCCGCTCCTGGGCAGACCTGGCTAGGGCCTGCAGGGCCCGCAGATAGCTTTCACACTCGGCACGAAAAGCATCTTCCCGTGCCTCCGCCGCCAGCATCCGCCGCCGCAGGGTCCTCTGCCGTGGCAGCCAAGAAAAAGAGCCCAGCCCGGCGGCCGTCCCGCGAGTAGCGCAGTTGGGGGGGGGGCTGTCGCGACACCCGCCGGCTCGCCTTCGAGCAAAGGACAGCGCCTCCCCACCCAGCGTTCCGGCTGGGGCAGGTGCTCCAGCTCGGCCAGGCTAACGGTAGTGCTGGTGCGCATGTTACACCACAAGGCAAACACGCTGACGCAGTCCAGAAAGAACGCGGACCACTCACTGCCATAGTCCGCGTAAAGGACCTTGACTAGGCTCAGGCAGCCCTGCCCGAGCCACGACTTTTGCCACCTGGCCGGGTCCCGCCAGACCGAGTCGTCGGCGCCGCCGCCGCCCGCGGGCACCCAGGGCGGCACAAAGTCGGGCGGAAGAAACTTGGCTAGCACGTCCCAGACATGGCAACCCTCCCGCCCAGTCTGCTCGGGCAAACCCAGCTGCGCATTGCCGCGCGGCCGAGGCACCTTGCTCTCCAGCAGCGCAAATAACTCCAGCAACTCTTCGTAGGAGAAACGCTCTCCCGCCTGTATCGCGTCCGACAGAACCGCCAGGTTGTCCTGTGCCAGCTTGGCCACGTTCTCCCCGGCCGCGCGCGACGTAATCAAACGCGCCGAGCCCATGGTTTCTTCCGCCGACCACGCGTCTGGGTGTTCTTGCAGCGCTATCACCGTCAACACGTCCCCGTCGTTATCTCCATTAAAGGGTATTTCCTCGATCGGGTTCAGCGTGATGCAAAGCCGCTGCGGCAGCAGGGCGTCCGGGTTGCCTAGCCCCACACGTTGCTCATCGTACCGGGGCCGCACGCTCAGGCAGGACGGGGTCTCGTAATACATCCCTCGCTTTGGCAGCATCACCGTAAAGAGGCGCGTGCTCTGCGGGGATAACGTCGGCTGCCTGTTGATTACCACCTTGCTGCCCTCGACCAGGCTCATTTCCAGCACGTCGCCTTCCTCTATCCACGCAGAGTAAAAACCGTCCAGTTCCTCCAGCCGACAGCCCGGCGCATACTGCGTTGGGTCCAGCACATCCCAGCTCCGCTGTCCGGCCCTCTGCCGCGAGCCGGAGCAGGAGGAGGAGGCGGGGGAAGACAACGACGCCGAATGCTTCTTTTTCTTCTTCTTCTTCTTCCAGAGCAGGCCGACGCTGGGGTACACGTCCCCATAAGCCAGGTCCGGGTTATGGTCCAGCATAGCAGCCGCCTCCGAGTCACCCTCAGGGGACGCCCGGGCCGTTCTCAGCCTCGCTTGCCATTCCTTCAACGCGGCGCGCGCGCGCTGCACCCCGTCCACCGCCTCCCGCACCGCCTCCAGGTTGTGCGGGCCGACGTACACCCGCTCATACAGGCTCCGCAACAGGTCCAGCCCCAGCACCACGTGGCCCAGGGGAACCAACGCGTTGCAAATCAGCACCCCACGCCCCGAGTGATCCACACGTTTGCCCAGCCCGTTCTTCCGGAACTCTCCGTCCTTGCGGCTGAGCAGCTCGCTCAGGTTGCGCGAGACCTGCGTCGCGTCTGCGGCCTGGGTGCCGCCCCCCGCCCCCTCTCCCCCCCCGCCGGCGGCCCCGCCCCGTCGGCAGAACAGGGCGCTCCAGGAACGGTACGCCGCCAACAAAGTCTGCTGGTATTCCAGCGCCAGCTTGTCTTCCCGGCACTGCCCCGCCAGCAGCAGTAGCTCTCCTGCAGATGCGTAGCTGCCCGCCGCCAGGCGCCCCTGCTCCCACAGGTACTTCACCTCCCAGCCACAGCGCAAGAGGTCCACCGTCTGGTTGATGTTGTCCACCAGGTCCCGCCCGTAGTCCAGCAGCGCCTGGCGTCCATCCAGCGAAGCACGCACCACCGGCAGCAGCGAGCGGCTCGGCGTCAGGCAAGCAAACCGAAACGCCCGGTACAAATCAGCCCTTAGCCCCAGCCTCTCGGCCGGCAGGCTCTGTCTAGCCAGCAGCGTGCGCCAGTACATCGCCGGCACCGGCGCCGGCGACGAAGACGACGACGACGACGACGACGACGACGACGACGCCGCCCTCGGGGCGCTCAGATCGCCAAACCAACCCAGCCCGTACTGCCCGTCGCTCGTCTGCTCCAGCGCCAGCTTGCTGAAACTACACGGAAACGACAGTCCCTGCTGCTCGCGCACGAAAGGCTGCATTCCCCCGCAACCACCGTGTTTCGCCGCGCACTCCAAAGAACTCCTCTTCTGTCCTACCGTCGCCGACAACACACACTTGACAATCAGGGCCCGCAGTTCTTCCGGGGGCAACAACCGGTTCCGGGGGTCCTTTCGCAACCTACGCACCGACAGCGGTTCCTCCAGCGCCTCTTCCACCTCGCCCTCCCCCGAACGCTCCTTGTCGCGCGCGCGCAGCTTGGCCACCAGCCCACCCAACAACGCCAACCTCCGCTCGCACGCCTGCTGTGCCTCCTTCAGCGCCGGCGCCTGCTCTAGCTGAGCCTGCTCCGCCGGCGGCAGGTCGCGCACAAATCGCCGGGGGGGACCGTTTACCCGCCGGTTCATCCCCAGAAACGCCAGGCGCTGCAGCCGCTGCAACAGGCTCTCGCGCAGGGCCTGCTCCCGCACCCACAGGTGCACCGTCGCCGTCAGGTTATGACCCACTAGCCCCAGCTGCAATACCTCCAACACCTGCTCGCTCCGCACCAGCAAACATTCCAGGCCCCACGCCGCCAGACGCCCCGCGTCTCTTTTCTCGGACGCGACCCGCTTCGACGCCAAATCGCTAGCCCGGCGCCAACCATCATACGCCCGCTGCGAGCCCGCCTGCCACAGGCTGGGCGACGCGGGGCTGGCCGCCAACTCCACCACCGCCTCTTCCCCCAACAAATTCTGGCGCAAACTCTCGTCCCAGTAAGCTAGGCGCGCTACCGAACTTCGCGAATAGTCCGCCTCCTGGAACAGCTCGGCCGCCTGTTTTTGCAGCTCGCCACGCACATCCCCCACCGGCGGCTGGGCACCCTGAAACAGGCGCCGCCGGTGCGCCACACCACTCATCAGCCCCCAAGACTCGCGCACTCCCTCCGCCTCTGCCTCTGTCAACACCGACGCCTGCCCCGGGGCACGCGCCGCCCACATCTTACCGCCCGCACGCGGGACACCCGTCTCCCACAAAAAGGCCCCGCAGTGCTTGCAAATCATCGTCAGCGCCTGGTGCACCGTCCGTGCAAACTGAGGCAGCAAGAACGGCTCTGGAAACTCCAGATGGGGCGAGTGCCCTGGACATCTCAGCAGGTTCCCGTCACACAAGTTGCACATCAGCGTATGCGGCTCCACGGACAAGCTCGCATCCCCGTACGTAAACGACGAGTCTCGCGCGTTGCCCCCCGACAGACACCCCGTCGACACGTCTCGTATGTCCTTGTCCGTCGCCAGCTCCGCTTCGACTACCAGCTGCGGACCATCGCTATGCCTCACTACTTTGGCACCACTCCAAACCGCCGGCTGCCACGCTTGGCGTACCTGCCGTTGCTCCATGGCGCCGGAGGAGGGAAGTCTGAATTGGAAACTCGGGCTCGGAGCGGAAAATAAAACAGTCAAGGAGCCAGCTTTGGCACTCGTGTTTTTTTTCGGGGGGGGGGGGGGGAGGGGGGGGGAGAGGGGGGGGGGAGAGGGGAAAGGTAGGTGACGGTGTAGATGTGGGGGAGGGGATGAGGGGAAAGGGAGGTGGCGGTGGGGAGAGGAAGGGGGGGGGGAGGTAAATACAATGACAGGGGAAAAAATCTGCGAATTTAATTACAACGTTTTTTTCTCTTCCTTCGTCCCCCGCCCTCCCCCCTCCTTTTTTGGGAGGAGGAGGGGGGCTTGGCTTGCTCGTCGAAAATCCTAGTGTGTCCCTTGGATGTAAACTTTGCTGCGGTCCTGTTTGTTCGTGCCGACCAACACAAAGTACGTTTCATCGGCTCTTTGATTGATCGGCAGGTCTGGCAGCGCCTCTTCGCTCTCCTCTTCTTCCCCCTCGTCAGTCAAATGCATAGTCCCAGCTAGTACATGTACCTTTACCGTACTGTTTTGCAACCAATTTATGCTGTAGGTATAGCTTTCGCCCAGGCGCTCACTGACCTGCTTATACACCGTATTCGACAACGAAAACGCGCTCGACGCGCAGTACAGCCTGTAGCGAACTATATTTCGGTAGTGAACCAACGGCACGGGCAGCAGCAGCACCAGAGGAAACTGCAGCAGGCGGGGCGTCTTCCAACTCCGGTCGACGCGCCACAGACGCAGCTCCTCCTCGGCTTCGGTTATGGCAGCTCGTAGCACCGGCGACAGGGCCGACAGACAGCTGTACCCAAAGTTGCCGCAGCCCTTGCTGGGGTCGAAAAACTTCTTCACGTCCCATGTTCCCCCATCGCCCAGGCTTTCTGCTTCATTACTTGGATTCCACCAGCTCGAGCGCTGCATCGCGTGGTACCCTCCCGCCGACGAGAGGTAATCAGGTATGTAAGAGAATCCACAAATGAAATATAAGACAGGGCAAGCTGCTTGTGGCTGCCTTCGCTCCGCAGCCTTCTCAGTAACCATTCGATCTTGGCGGGTGTGCGGGCGGGCCTGTCTGTCCCCGCCGTCCCCCCGCCGTGGACGATCCTGCGCCTCTCGCGCTGCTGCTGTGCTAGAGGAAAAAAGGACGAAGAGGCGGAAGAGGAAGAGGAAGAACCCCGCGCGCTACTGCCGTCAAGACCCAGCAGCTGTTCCATGTGTGCACAAAATAAAAAGTACCCTTTGTTTGGCGGGTGTGAAGGAGGTGTGGCCACAAAAGCAAGAGGCTTCTTATAAAATCAAGCACTTTAGCTTTTAGCCTAGCTCTCGTCCCTTCTCCCGCGCTCTCTCTCCGCCCCTGGCCCCTGGCCCTTCCCCCGTCCCCTCCTCCTCCCTCCCCATTTACTCTTGTCTTACACTGGCCCCTCCTCCCCCCTCCTCTCTGTCTCTTTTCCCGAGGAAGAAAAAACTAAGCAAGCCCTTTAAAAAATAGAAAGAGAGAAAATGTACCAGCTACCGCTGCCCCCCCAAAGCTTCACCGAGGACGACCCGTCGCTCAAGCCCGCCGAAGCTAAGCTTTTGCTTAGCGTAGCTCACAAGCAACTGCGCGGATGCTTGGACGGTACGGACGCCCCTGCTCCCCCGGCAGTGCTCTCTGCGTCAAGCTAGGCACTGCTCTGCTGCAACATTACGCTTCGAGTTATAACGTGGGCCATCCGCGGGTTCGGCTCGACCTGGTGGCCTCCCCCTCATACCTGCCGCCTATTCGCACAGTAGGTCTCTGCCACCTGATTTGTTGGGCTCTGAGCGCCTCCTACATGTTTGAACATCATTGGAATAAGCGCCCACTGCGCGACCTGCCCCTGCCCTCTACTAGTAGCAATACGGAGGCAACAGCCGGGACCGCGCTAGAGCTCAGCAAGTGGGGCAAGTGTCTTTGCGCTTTAGCGGACAGAGGCGAGCCTACGCCTCAGGACCTCGCCAGCCTGCCCCTTCCTGCGTCCCAGATCCTGTGCGCGCGGATGGAAAGGGACACGATCCTGTGCAAGTTACGACGAGAGGGACACGGTAGTCTTCTGCTTTCCTCTGCCGGGGAGCTCGTCGCACCCCACCCCCTGGCGATTTGGTTCAGGACATACATGCTCGACACCGCCTGGGCGGGGCTGCAGCACTGTTTCTGGCGCCTATGTGCGCTTTTGTGGTTGACTCCCGATCTAGCGCAGGCAACAACCCAGATCGCCCCAGCATTAGAGACGCTCACGAATTGGTATACATTTCTCGCTTCATGGTCCGCGCTCCTGGGGCATGCCCGGCCGCCGCATTGGGCACCTTTCTAGGCGAGCGTGCCGACCTCAGCGCACCGGCTTTCCTCAAGCGGCTGGGCCTGCCGAAGAGCCCAGACATCACTGAAGGCATTATTAAGACATGGCAGGATGTCTGTTGTGCCCAAAATTTCACGGGGTCCGCAAGGAAAACTACGCGACAATTTCTGGTGAACTTTCCGAAACATTCACACGGCCGACTGCAATTTTTCAGAAGCTGGCTTGTCCTTCCAGGCGGAAAGCCTGCGAAGGCTCACCGAGCGTTCCAGGCCCAACGTCGCGGAAGTCTGGCGCCTAGGCGATTTGTCCGCTGCTAGCCCTAAAGATCCATCTGACGAACTCGTCTTGTCGATCGTGCAAGAGGCTTTGTTATCTTATTCATCAGAGCAGACGTATTAGCCCCCTGCTCTATCTTCCGACTCATTTTATTGCCTTGCATCAGCTCCCTCGCACGAAGCTCACCACGCAGAAAATGACACCCAGCATGAAAATAGTGAGGCCCTCCTTGATCGCATGGGCCGGGTTTTGGTTTGTCTACGAACCTTCGCCTCTTCATGTAACAGCCTGCGCCTCTTTTGCAGAGGCCTGGTCCTACTGGGGCGCTTTGCTCTTAAGGGGTGCTTGTCAGGGACGTCTTCCAAATGGCAAGCTGTTCTTGCAAAAGGGAGTTCCAGGCTTTGATTTTTTTTTGCAGGTTAGAAATGGGGCAAGCGCTTCTGCTGCAATAATCTAGTTTTATTAATAAGCTTTTGATTAAAGAAATGTTTCGAGTTAAGAATATATCCTTCTCTCCCTTGTATTGACTTGATTTCTTTTAATAGTTTTTTTGGATTCACAACGCTTCTTCCTCCTCCTGCCAGGGTGGCAGCTCGTGCAAGATTGACGACGCCCTGACAAGAGGCTTATTTTTATCTTGTTGTACTCGTGTTCCCACACATAAAACACGCGGCACGGGAAGCTGCCCCCCGCCCCTTTCCCCCCTCCCCTCTTTTCTCTCTCCCAAAAAAGGGAGGAGATGGGGAAAGGGAAGGGCGGAAGACGGGGGGGGGGGGGAGAGAGAACGGGGGAAAGGAGAGGAGAAAAGAGGGGACACAACCCTCCTCCCCCTCCTTTCCTTTTCTTATTCTTCTCCCCCCCCCCCCTCTCCCAACCCCAACGAGAGGGAGAGGGAAAGAGAGGGGGGGGGGAGTGGTATCAGAGGAGAGGTTTTGACACACCCAAACATGGAGAGAGGGAGCGGGGCGCCCCCGTCATTTCTCTTGTTCTCTTTCTCCCCTCGCCCTTTTCCTCCCTCGCCCACCCCCCTCCCCTCCTTCTCCTTCTCCCTTCCCCCGGTGTCCTGAAGGGGGGGGGCACCCCTCGCTAATCTACAACCCCACCCCCCTGCCATCTCCTTTTTTTTGGATCCCCTCCCTCACAAACCCAGAACAAATAACAACCACACGAAACTGTGACAATAACGAAGCAGAGGATAAAGAGGCTTCCTCTCGCCCAACTCACTTTTTGTCTTGCGTTTCTTGGCATTTCTTATGAAAAAAAGATGCAGGTAGTGCCCGCCGTCGAATCCGGTGCGGTCCGCACTTTTAAGAGCAAATACAAAGCAGAGGACGCCGTAGCCCTTCTGACCTCAGGCGCGCGGTTACGCCTGCAAGCAGGAGGCAAGCTTAGCCTGCTACTGTCTCAGTCAGCGCCAGAGTGGCTTCCCGCCTGCGAACGCTGTTTTACTCTATTGGGGAGCGCAACGCTCGCCGAGGCAGAACCATGGGCCGATGACGGGCACTTTAGGCTGTGTGTCCTACACGCGCGCAGGTTAGAAAAGAAGCGCAAGCGCATTGAGCGTCGCCGACTCAAGAAAAAGCGGAGGCGGGAGGCCGCGCAGCGCCTTCAACCCCGCAAGAGAAGACGTCTGCGACCTGCGAGTGACACAGAACGCGGGAGGGCGGGCTCCCCCGCGCGTTTTTCCCCCCCCAGCCCGAACCAGCGTGCTGGACAGGAGACTTAAATCAGGGGATAAGAAAAAGAAGCAGCAACAGGACAGCGCAAAACGGCCGGCACAGTGGGAGGTCCTGGAGCACCAGCAAAGCAGTACTCAAAGCCAAGAACAGGCATAGATCTGCGGTACCGCGGCTTCAGCCACAGACGCGGAGGATGTCTCATTCTTAGCTAGGCCCCAGAAACCTGCCTCAAAACTACAAACTGAACTAGACAGGCGCTTTGTCTGTGAAGTCTGTGGTAAAACCTTTCGATACCTATGCAGACTGACGCAACATACACGCACCCACACAGGTGAAAAGCTATACGCTTGCGAACTGTGCCATAAAAGGTTTGGAACCTCTAGCGCCCTCACGGTGCACAAGCGCTATGTGCACACGGGCGAGAAGCCCTATGCATGTGATACTGTGGTCTGTGGTAAAACCTTTCGATACCTATGCAGACTGACGCAACATACACGCACCCACACAGGTGAAAAGCTATACGCTTGCGAACTGTGCCATAAAAGGTTTGGAACCTCTAGCGCCCTCACGGTGCACAAGCGCTATGTGCACACGGGCGAGAAGCCCTATGCATGTGATAAATGCACAGGCAAATTCGCTACATCTGGCGACCTCACTGCGCACAAGCGCGTGCACACGGGCGAGAAGCCGTATGTCTGCGATAAGTGTGAAGGCAGGTTCCCTAGCTCTAGCCGGCTCACGGTGCACAAGCGGCGTGCGCACACGGGCGAGAAGCCCTATGCCTGCGACGAATGTGGTATAAAGTTTGTGACCTCAAGTCAGCTCACTGGGCACAAATGCGTGCACACGGGCGAGAGGCCCTATCTTTGCGAAGAATGCGACAGCAAGTTCACAAGCCTTAGCGCCCTCACAATGCACAAGCGGCGTGCTCACACGGGCGAGAAACCTTTCGCCTGCGACATGTGCGACAAGCGGTTTGCGAGCTCTAGCGAGCTTACAGTGCACAAGCGCACGCACACGGGCGAGAAGCCATACGCCTGCGACGAATGCAATACGCGCTTCGCTGAATCGGGGACGCTTTGCAAGCACAAGCAGAGGCACGAGGAAAGCAGGACTTGGAAGTACGTGTGCAGCTTTGTGTCGCACGGCACAACTAAGTCCCAGCCCGGTCAAGAATCGCTGGCGTGCACGACGCGTTGCAAAACAGCGTGGTTGTTGGACTATCACATGCAGTGCTGCCACACTGCGGAGGGCTTGGCCCAGCGCTTTCGCAGCGAGCAGCGGCTGGCTGGTTTTCTGCACAGCCAGGGATGGCAGTGCGACCGAGACTACGTTAACACGGTCGATTTTGGGCTGTGTGAGGGCCCAGACTTTGGGGGCTTTGTGAGGGCCAGGCCGGATTTCCATATCCCGCTCTTTCAATCGCTACCGCACAGGTGCGTGCTGCTGGTGGGCAACGACGAGTTTGAGCACCGGCGCTACCGTTGCGAGCTCACGCGCACGCATAACATCGCCACGGCGCTGGCGATGCAGGAGGGGCTTGCCAAGCTGCCGATTGTGTACATCCGCTTTAACCCGCACCACTTTAATGTGGACGGCGTGCTGCACGACCCGTCCCTGGAGAGTAGGTTCAAGAAGCTGCAGAGCCTGCTGCTCCAGCTCCAACAAGGGCAAGTGAAGCTTGCTCAACCGCGCGGCATAAACCTGTTTTATTTGTACTATAGCCGCAAGACGGTGCCGGCCGGCGCCCAGCCCTGGCAGCGGCTGGACGGCTTGTACGACATTCTGGACGTTGACGACGGCAACTCGGCCGCGGCGTCATTTCTGCGCGACTGTGTAGTGCAGGTAGAATAAAAAAAGAGTTCTGTTTCAAAAATAAAACAAAAAGATCAAGAAAAAAAAAGTTACCTAAAAAAAATTTTTATTAAAAGGCGGATCGGCAAAGCACAAAGAAGGAGACGTTAAAACAACTCGTTTCTGACAATCAGGGGAAAAGCTCCAAAAAAAGTACAAGGAAAATTTTTCTTAAAAGCTTGATAAGATGATCCTTTTTGGCGATTTGCTCTTTGCCAGGTTCGACCCCACACCTCCTCCTCCCCACCCTTTTTAAAGAAAGGGAAGGGGGGCGGGGGGTATTACCCCTTCTCGCTCCCGAGAATATCATAATGTTTGTTTTTAATACTGTAAACCAAAATAATAGTTATTCATAGCCAGGCTAGTTGAACCAAAGAAAAAACGGGCAAGCTATCGGAGAAGTTGTTAAGCGGCGGCTCTAAGCCGATGGCAAGCGAACAACACGGGGGCTCTGACCCTGAAGAAAATAAACATCCTTTTTGCTCAAGATGCCTCAAGCTAAAACGGGACTTCAAACAGGCAAAGAAAGGAGATCCGGCCGCGCAGTTTGCTCTTGGGAGTTGTTACTATAGTGGAGACGGGGTGTCACAGAGCTACGAAAAGGCAGCCGAGTGTTTCAGGAAAGCGGCGGAGCAAGGAAACAAGAACGCGCAATTCAATATGGGCATTTGCTACACTAAAGGACAGGGAGTCGAGCAAGACCTGTGTACAGCGTTCAGTTGGTTCGACAAGGCGGCCACACAAGGATTAGCGAAAGCGCAAACCGCTCAGGGCATTTGCTACGCCGAAGGGCGGGGAGTATCCAAAGATGAAAAAAGGCGTATGAGTGCTACCTCCTGGCCGCAAGGCAAAATGAAGTGAACGCGCAATTTCTTTTGGCGGATTGCTATGCCAAAGGACGGGGAGTGGAGAAAAGCCTGGACACAGCGGTCGAGTGGTACAATCAAGGGGCAAGTCAAAGGCACAAGTACGAGCCGTAAATCTGAAAAAGATGGGAAAAGTGAGAACAGAGTCGTGTTGACCAAAGAATTTAATCAGGAAAAAATTAATGAAATGTTTTCACGGGGAAAAGGAGCGATGGGGGGGGGAGGATGTGGAGAGATGCCCCCCCCCAAGAGAGGCAAGCGACAAAGGGGGAAAATCTTACGTAACAAATAAAAAAGCAACAAGCTTGTACTTGTCTTAAATTCTTCTCTTTTGGTTGTAGACAACATGCAGGAAGCCAGCAATTGTAAGCGGGCCCAGGAATTGTACAAATTGATCCAGAAGCATGCCACCACTTCTCCTGACTGTCAGGAGTTGTTACAAAAAAAGCAAAAAGAATAATGGGACCAGGAGACAACAAGCAGAGTGCAACCTCCAGAGCAGTGGTCAAGCAGGGCGCAACCTCCTCCCGAGCAGTGGTCAAGCAGGACGCAACCTCCTCCCGAGCAGTGTTCAAGCAGGACGCAACCTCCTCCCGGGCAGTGGTCAAGCAGGACACAACCTCCTCCCGGGCAGTGGTCAAGCAGGACGCAACCCCCGGGTGGTGGTCGAATGGAACAGTGATCGCATGCAAAACTTTGCACCTGTAGTGGACTCCGTTGTCGGCGAGCTAACAGCTGCTGGTTCTGTAGTGATGTTGTATGTGATTCATTTATCCACACAGCGCTTTCATTCAAAATCAGGCTAGTTGTGCTGGTGTTGAACAAAGGAGTCATAGCAGAAAAGCTCCAGATGGATAATTGGCCACAGGAAAACGACGTGGCCGCCGTCGTGACTGTTTTGTACCAAGACCAAGGAGATCAACTACAGCTGAACCGCAAGAATGAGCATAACAAGAAGTCCTTGGAAAAGCTAAAACGTCTTGTCAAATAAAAATGTTCACACGCGAGAAAAGCTAAAATGTCTTGTCAACTTTTTGGGATTCACAATGCTTCTTCT